>KI422484.1:13316-36789 GCA_000473375.1 Anopheles culicifacies
AGGGAAATGAAGATAACTGTTATTCATACCTCCAAACAACAGGATCATGCAGACCGTATCATGTGAAATACAACATTACCATTTGTATGGTGATGCATAGCATATGGTATAGAAAAAAGACGTCTAGTTTTTTTTTTTTTAATTTACATTTTCACTTTATTTTCTGTACTTCTTTGTTTGTTTACTTTTAGTTACGTGTTATCTCACTATCTACTCGGTCTTATATTCATATCATATCGGTTCATTTGTTTCTTTTCTCTCTCTTTTCTCTTCACTTCAGTTCGTCCATATATATTCACTGCATCTACTACAAGTTTACGACTGCTCCTATTACTTACTCGCATCCGTGCAGTATTATTTGTATGGTTCCTATTATTTCCTTTTACATGTTTTTAACCTCCATTTATCCTTCACTCAGCTGTATTCGTGTTTTCTTACATATAAATTTGCAATATACCTCCCCGCGTGACCCTTTCTTGTTTTAATGCATATTCTAATCATGTTTCGTAATCAGTAAATTACTCGTCGGAAAATAAAATGAACAAAACGTATTTGATATAATGCGTAAACTAAGATCATTAAAGAAAAAACTAACAAAAACGAACAGATCGCCATTGTTAAGTTAATTTTCAGCGCTTCGTACGAATGTTTTTGTAGACCGTTCTTATGTTTTTTATCTTCTTCTGTTTGTTACTGTACATAATGTGCTGTTCTCGTCTAACCGAGTAATATCCTTTCTAAGAACGATTAGCTGCTACCCTTCGTTTTCTTCTTCTTTTAATCCATTTTCTTCAATTTCCCTTTGTTTATCCCTCTTTTTTCTGCACTCCTTTCTTACATTTGCTTCTTCGCTGTCTTTTACTTTCTCGATCCGCTATAATGTTCCATTTCATCAATAAACGGGAAAGAATATTGTTTTCATTCCACTCCTGATGGTGCATGCCATTGCCAATTCAATGATGGTCATACTGCAATACAAAATGGCGCTTCTCATAAACTTAAACGATATTTTCAATCAAACGGGCAGTTTAGCATCGGCAAAAGCGTCTACATTGGATTTGGTGGTCAAGCAATGCAATTCAAACGCATGATAAAGCCATGATATTTCAAAACGGCAGTCAGCTCAGCTCAGGAAAGGCTTTTCCTTTATTTGTACAAACAATCGCACTGTGAACATGAGTTTGCATTTTTTGCATTTAACTTCATTGTGTTTGCAATCAAAATAGACTTCAGGTTCGGCTTATCTCTACGCAAACCACGTGTCTGCTTGTTCTATTTGTCGTTGCTGTTTAAAGTGTAATATTACACCCCCGTAAGTTACAACATTTCATGTGGCAACTGTGTAATAATCTTGCTTTTACTATCGGTTTTATCATGTTTTTCGGAATTTTGTGTTACTGTGTGAGTGTGCTAGCATGTATTCAGCTTGATATTACTATATATCTTGCCACATCGTTTCACCTCTTGACTCTTTTTTTCTAATCTCATATTTTATTTTCCATTTCTGGTTCGATTTGTCCGTTATGTGATGGAAATTATATTCTCTTTTGTTAAATACAAGTTTACAAATACACGGAGAGAAAGGTAAATTCACAAATTTCGGTGTTCGTTAACGATGCGTCAGTACAACAAAATCCACTTTCAACTACGGTTCAAGCATGAAACATACAAAATGTACATGGGCATGCTTGAGAAAATTGAAATTGGAAATAGGTAGCAACAAAAAGGGAAAACAGTTTAAATCAATTAAAAATATACTGGCATTTTGCTTCTGAGTTTTTTTTTTTCTTTATGGTCATTTTAAAACGTATTAAAGTTCTATCAAAGGATCTCTACAAAAATATACACATAATACGGAATATCGAAGAGCGGAATACGTCAAATACTACACCCATCGGTAGTACAAATGAAATACCCAGTTCTGCGATACTTTAAGTGATACTAGGCAAATGAACATTGGCAATAGTTCGTAATTCATAAACTTCTTGATCACCTACCACTATATGCCATGGTACATGTTCTGTTTTTACTTTTTTCATTAACTGCAGTTATTGCTTTCTCCTTTGTGTAATTTATGGCGATTGAAATTTGTTATGTTGTATGTGGGTTTGGTTGGTTTGTTTCTTTGTTTGTTTTGCGTTTTTAAACTCAATTGCAATTTTGAGGAACGTTACATTCCTCCACATCACCACGTCATTTTAATGTTTTGCTCGTTTATGGTTGGTACCACAATTGTAGTAAGCATATCATTTCAAGGTAATAGGAGAAGCAGTATATGAACTTTCCTTATGACAAATTTGGTAGTATTTCACTTTTTACAGTCCTTTCACGTGCAAAATCGAACATCATTTTAATGAATATCTGTTTGAACTATTTGCTTTCGGTCAACGCATTTTTAAGTTGACATACGATATAGAAAAAAACAGCCCTCCATATGCACTTCATGATTGGGAATGATCTGAGTTTCAGTCAAGACCAAACACCTTTCGAATGAGAAAACCGATACTTAATGCAAATAAATTGTACCGACTGCCAACATCATGCACAACCCCTATTCTGCAATACAATATTTTTACATCACTGCATATTTTTCATTCCTTAATCCTCATCACTGAGCGCTTCGTACTGAGCTGACAATAGAGGCTTCGGTTCTAGGGCAGACGCATTATGACGATCATCTGTCAACACCCCACCAGCACCACTACCGCCACCAGTACTGGTCACTCCAATAGAATTATTTCCACCAACTCCAGGACCACTTCCGGTGAGAACCATACCAGAATTGATTGATTTCATGCCACTAACACTACCACTTCCACTTCCTCCGGTTCCCATCGTAGTCGCTATAGAAGTCGTAGAAGATGTGGCTGAAGATGAAGGATGCCCAGAAGAAGAAGTGACAGGCGGAACCCCACTAGCGACCGTGAGGGCGCTATACGGATACGCGTATGTTTGATTAGTGAAGGTCGTTATCGGTTGCTGATGATACGTATTGTGAACGATCACCGGACTCGTTGTGGTTGAGCTCGATGATGACAATAAGGAAGATGGTGTAGAATGTTGTGGATACTGCTGGCTTTGTTTTTGTTCTTCACCTGAAGAATGAAGTGACTGTTGTTGCTGCTGTTGTGCATCGCTTCCTCCAGATGCCGGTGTGCCACTACGATCAACCAAACCCATTTCCTTCACAAGGTGGTGAGCTGAAGGTGGCTGGGCGTGATGCGGGGAGAGGTTCTGAAAACTGCGAGGAGAAGATTGCTGACGATCGATATTCCGATTTCCACCGCTGGCTCCATCAACCACTACCACCATCGATGCGTCGGACGCCGCACGCTTTTCGTCCTCCGTGCGCATTGCTTCGACGATACGATTTTTTACATAAAAATCGAGGACAAAATTATCCCGACCGCCGGCTCCTGCATGAGGTCCTCCTGCCCCACCTACACGCCCCAAATGCGGTCCTGGATGAAAGAATTGTGGCGCGTCGGGTGAAACGTTTTCATGAAATTTATTTCTCGGACCCGGTGATTGCGGCAATCGTATAATATGTCGATCTTCCGGTGTTACTCGACCAGGACCTTTTTGAGCATCGTGACCACCACCACCACGCATTTGTTCCTCCTTGCCGGATGTTGCTACCGAAGCTGGCCGTCGATGTTTCCATTGATCAGCAGCTAGAATCGCTTCTGCACCGGGGTTACCTGTTGCTGGCGCACCATACGGTATCATTGGTTGTCGTAACGATAGAAACGGATTCGGGTTCGGTGAGTAATCCTTCGCAATTATAGATTCCGTCAACTCGCCAAGTGTGATGTTTTTCACACCGCTAAGACTATTGCTACTCATGCCGCTACTATCACGTCTGTGATGCGGATGTACGTTGTCCGAATCCAAATCCACGTTTATGACGTTAGGAGAATGAGATTTACTCCCATTATTTTCGCTTATCACCTGCTGCATCGCCATGGTACGCTGGTCACGTGAGGCAAACTGTGAAGGAATGCAAATAAATGTTTATATTAACGCAAAGTAACATCATTGCTCTCGCCCTTGTCCGATATCTTTACTCATTTGGCTACTGACATATAACGGCTCAATAAATAACAATTTACTACGTAGCCGGATAGTCAATCCGAGAAATATTCGGTGTGTTACTTTTGCCAATTGAGCCGAATGTAGGACTGAGGAACATTTTCTTTATACTGAGAAATTTATACAACAAAGAACAATTATTTTACGTAATTATAATGAACTACTTAAGCGACACTCTTCGAAGAGGATATAGGAATGATATAGTTGTAAATACTTACGTATGGTGTCCTGAGATGATCTCGAATCGACGGCATTGGAGGTTCTACAGCCGTTTGACTGATCTGATGTGTAATGATAGCATCAATTAAATTTGCTGCTGTGAGTGAACCGTCCGACGTAGTCCGAGCGCTCATTAATTCAATTGCCCTACAAATGTACAACACGCAACCGGTAATTAACAAAGTGTCCGAATTTAAAATCAACTAATCAACTTCAACGCATACGCTAAGCAACCAGGAATCTCTGCAATTAAACTAAGGAGCTTCTTACCTATCTCGTCGTTCCGGTAAGAACCCGTCATAGTGTTGTTTTCTTCGACGATCTTCTGCTTCTTGATGCCGATCAAAACGTTCACGATCGCGATGAAGTTGTTCTCGTGCTTGCTGCTCACGTTCCAGTTCACGTCTTTCACGATGATCACGATCTCGCTCTCGTTCACGTTCACGATCGCGTTCCCGCTCTCGCTCACGATCACGTTCCCGATCCCTTTCGCGATCACGTTCACGCTCGCGCTCACGCTCACGCTCACGATGATCACGATCTCGATCACGTTCCGCCCTTTCAACCATAATATTGCGCTCGAGTTCAACACGTTCGCGGAAATTAAGCTCCTCGCGACGATCCCGTTGGTCAGCATGAGGATCCCGCTGATATGACGGAATCGGGCCCAACTGTTGTAATGAAGGATGCAATGGAGATTGCTGATGACGGCGCTGTAAGTCAACCTGTTAAAAAAAATCAATTCAATGCTTTCATATCGTACAGCTATTACATATATGTAACTTCAGCTTGCAAATATAGCCAAATTGGTGTGTCCTACAATTATCCAACATACATACCTGCTGTTGTCGCAATTGTAGATGGTGCTGAGCGACGGCCACGGCAGCTGCTGCTTGTTGTTGTTGATGCAGGTGAAGCAGCTGTTGTTGTTGCTTCTGTTGATGCTTCTGATGTTCTTGGTCATTATCCTGACTTTCCTGTTGTGCTTGCACTGAATGGTGCAATTGTGTATTAGATTGCGATTGTTGACTCGGTTGCTGTAATGGTTGCGCCTGCGATTGCTGTTTCGCTTGTTGATGCTGCTGCGAATTCGGCGGTTGTGGAGATTGTGGTGGTTGATGTTGCTGATTTTGCGCTTGTTGATGTGCTTGGGATTGTGACTGCAGTTGTGAAGCTGGTAGTGTTTGTTGGGATTGTGTTTGTGCTTTTGAATGCTCCAGCGACGCCAGTTTATTCGATTCTTGTTGTTGCATTTTGGACTGTTCTTGTGTCTGCTGCGATTGCATTTGGGATTGCTGCTGTGACTGCAGTTGCTGGTGTAACTGTTGTTGTGATTGCTGTTGCGATTGCTGTGATTGCGCCAACGATTGTGAACTTTGTTTTGTCTGTGGCTGGTGATGCTGTTGCGGCTGATGATGAAAAGGTATCATGCTGGGATGCTGATAACGCATGTCATGATGGTGAGTAGACAATCCTGCCGATATCGTGGGCGGCTGTTGTTGTTCCATTGCCGTACGTTTTGAATCATCCTTATGAGGAACAGTCATTGGTGGCTGTTGCACTGCTAGATCAACGAACGAAGTAAATGCATCTGTAATTCGAAAAAAATAAAAATCTATAATTTCATCTATTGGAGATCGGATCAAGATTCTACCAATACCTTGAAGGTAGTGATGAGGCGGTGGAGGAGCCTGCAAATGATAGCGAGGAGCCGGACTGGGTGGTTTGGATGAGGCGTTGCCTCCTACACCAACTATTGCTGGATTTGAATTTCCACTATTACTACCTCCATTTCCAGAAGCACTACTGTTTCCACTGTTGCTGCTAGTGTTGTGGCGCTGTATAACGCCCTGTCGTTGTGGTGGTGGTGGAGTTCGATGAGGACTAGACGTGTTACTATACACCGGAGAGATTCTGGAAATGGAAATATCATGTGACACCACAATATAATAATTGTTAACAATTAAAATAACCAATTTCACGACAATCCGCTTTATGGTTACAACACACAAATACACTACACACAAAAGGATTCATACCTGTTAACATGATCTGCAGCTGGCGAAGTTCGGCTTAGATAATCATTCTGAGCTTGTCGGTTATTAACAATTCCCAAAGGGGGCGCACCAACCACATTACTTCCTACAAGACCATACATCGATGCAGGCGGAATCGATAAAGGAGCAGCAGGACCACCTACATTTCGGGGCAATGGGGATTCTTTTCCAGAACGACCACCGGCAGCGGCATTTACAACCAATGGTACCCCACCGGAAGGACCACCAGGACCACTGCCACTTGTCCCAGTTGTTCGACCTTGCATCTGTTGCGAAGTTATATAATCATTCATTATGATTTGCCTCGAACTCAATTGCTGAGATGTTGGTTCAAGTGAAGTATACGCTGCAACGCCTGGAGTTCCATTTCCATTTCCACCACTAACGCCACGAACGCCAGCCCCATAGGGATTAAACTGGATTGGTAGGACATGACCTCCACCAGGACCTACTATCGTTTGTGCCGGACTCTGACGCTTGTAATCATATGCCGAAGAGTTGGACCGTTTATCTGGTAACAACCCTCCACTGCCACCATGCACAGGAGTTCCTTGGGTTATGGAGCCTATGAACTTATCACTCATTATGACTGGTGATGAAGAAGCACCCGGGCGGCCACTGGAAGCAACCGATGATGGCGGTGTTTGTCGAAGAAGATGGTTTTCATACCGCGGACTTAATGTTGCCGAAGACGACGGCTGACCTTGAATGATGAGCTGGCTTTGCTGTAGTTGCTGTTGCTGTTGATTCACATTTACCGGGGTACCATGCGTGATGGAACCTCCTTTCGGTACACCGCTGACAGATCCACTGCTCGACAGCTTAGGACTCAACTTAGGAGTGTTCTTTCCTTTTGGACCTCCACTACCGGACAGTGGTGGAGGCGGAGTAAGGGATGACAACGTTGACTGGCGACCCGATCCGGCAGAAACCTGCATCGATATACCTCCAGCACTCTGTCCCTGTGCTGCACCTAACGGTAACGCAAGGTACGTCGCGCCTGTACCAGATGGGGACTTTGTTAACGGACGACCCATTGCATCAGAAGCACCAGACACGGACGGGTGATAGCTCACGTATGGGCCACTTCCTGCAACAGTGGACGAAGACGGAATGTTAGGTCCCGAGAACGCGCCACCATCAGTTCGATAAACGGTAACAGACGCACCATGAGAATTTGGAGGTCCTGGATGACCAAGATGGAATTTATTACTAATGTTACTAGTACTTCCGCTACTTGCACCAGTACCATTACTTCCAGTAGAGGGACCGCTGTGGTGATTGTTATTACTGTGACTGTGGGCCGGTGGTGGTGGAAAGTTTCCTCCCCCACCGCTGTTGCTGTTGGTAACCTCCATTGTTTTTGTTGTCGCTGTCGTTACAGCGGTCGCCGTCTCCGTACGAGGTGTTTTTTTAATGCTGAGATCCAACGTCTGTGGTTCATCGTTCGACGCACGGACTACCGAGGAATTTATATTGGACGATGCCCCAAGATGAATGGAGTGTGGAATTGGTGTGATAGTTGCTGGGATTTGACCACCTAATGTATGATGATGGCTCATCTGTACATGACCACCGACAAGTGGTGGGGGTAAAGATGAATGAGGCTGCTGACCCGGTGAAGCAATAATTTGTCCATGAGAATTTACCACCGTAATACCTAATGTGGACACTGGCATTGAATGCTGATTCGGTTGCTGCGCAGATTGAGACGATGATACAGTAGAACCTCCGGAAATGGTTTGAGAAACGCCAGTAGCCGTGGTAAGCATTACCTTCGTTCCGTCGTGATACTCTCTTCTAATCATCGATGACGTTGTAGACGAAGAGTTTGTTCCGGATGAAGATACAGACGACGCCGAACCAGGTACTGGTTGTATTTGCTGACCAGAGGGAACAGGTGGTGTGACGCTTGGCCTAAACTGTAAGTCACGTAATCCTGGCGGAGGTGGTTTGCTGGCTGGCGCCAAGGAATTGTTCTTTAAAGATATCTCAATTACGTTTAGCAACACGTCTCTTACATTGTGCAGTTCATTACCGCTGCCGCCACCAACAGCCCCTCCCATTGCAGTAGATCGTGGACCATTCGATTGTTGCTGTGTGTTGGTGATGGAGTTGTGCAACATCGCTAGTCCAGTGCCATGGTGCAATGGTGGAGGATAGTGTGAATGCGGTACAGGCGGATGTGGGAGAGAAACTTTAGGACTCTGTCTATTTGCCGGAGATGATTCGTTTTCTTCGTCAGCTGTTTCCGTCGCTGAACTATCGTACTCCTCAGTGTGACGTAATGGTTTCCTTGGCTGAGGTTGTCCAGGGGGAAGCAAACGATCATCCTCGTACGCAACGCCACTGCTCCCCGAAGATGTCGATGAAGATGAACCAGTAATCGTTGCGATGGTTTTCGGAGGCGGAGCTAGAGAAATGACCACTTCACTACCACTACCGCCACTACTGTTACTATTACCAATAACACCTGATGTAACATTGCTACCACCTAGCATTATTATTCCACCTTCGTCCAATTTCGCTGCAGTTACACTTTCCGAAAGAGATGTACCGTCGCTAACGCCACTACTTCCTTTCGATCCCAATGTCGCATTTGCGATTGTAACACTATTTCCACCTGCATTGCCGCTAGTTGGACTTTCAGCTGACGCTGTTGTGTCGCTGCCACCATCCCGTTCATCTGAGGACGACGATCCAGCACTTAGGTCTGATTCATCCCCATCCGTCATTACCGACCGTCGATCCTCGCTGGGATGCAGCTTATAGTATTCATTTAGCGCTACATCAAGCCCATACTTCTTCTGGTAGTGAAAGTAATAACTCTTCAGAACTAGGGCCGTTTTCGATAAGGATTCTGCTAACTGATTCCACTTTGGGCCATGTTCTTGCAGTAATTTCTTCAACCGATTCACCTCTTCATCCGTAAGACTGGAATTGCCGAGAAGATGCGGGCCCATCTTGCGACGAATACGCGTCAAGCATGCAGAACAGCATTTGCTTACATTTGGTGGTATTTGAAGCTCTTGCACGATCGGATCGCGTATTTCGGGGGCCAATTCGAACAACCGAGGTGGGAGATTGCGGAAACGCTTCACACGATCTTTAGGATTTGGGCAAGTTGGAAGTGGACAGTGAGTGTAACGCGATTTCACCGATTTGCATTGACAACTGTTGCAAATTCTGGCTCCAGCAGGTATTTCCGCATCCGATATACCGTATTGCGAGGCACGACTTCGTTCAATGGGTCGGGTTCGTGGACATAGCTCTGCCTTACAGATGAAACACGTGTGAAGAGCGCCCGTAGCATTTGTTTTGTCTGAAAGGGAAACAAAAGAGACAAAAATATTAATCAATTCACATAAGCGGAAAACATCTAAGCTATACGGCCTGGCCGTTCCTCATGAATAAAAAAAAAAAGCGGAAAACATCGTACTAACTCGAATTTCGTAAGTGTTTCAATTACAACAGAGAATCTTATAAACTCGGATCTAATCTGAACTATATTCCATTTAATGCAATCCTTATTTTTAAAAAATACGTCCAGACTGTGTGTGAAAAATTAAAAAGGAACAAAAACCATATAAACTGTGGAATTTGGCGATAAATTAATCATTGCCCAAAGACCTTTGGATCCCAACTATTAGAAAACTGCAATTGTTTCCTCGACGTTTAATTCTACACCTGAAACAACAAACCATTATGCATTGACGAAATTGAGCGTATTTCGCTTAGTATAATGTGCAAAACTTTGCGGATCTCAACTTTTACTCAAAATTCCACCCGAATTATCACTGCAAAACACGAAATTCGATAGGGAGATAATAATAAAGTAAGCAAATTCTGTGCAAGTACAGCACTTCATGGTGCCTCTGCTAAGATACGCCGCCCTCGCTGAATCGACACATGCAAACAAGCAAGACAAGCAAGAACCCGATTTCAACATTGCACACCAAATTCTAACATCAACTTTCCTCATCTACCCTTTCGGTTCTCCTCATCAAACTTACTTCCAACCTTGTTCTCACATGCGTATAAATCTTCAACATCTTCATTACTATATGACTTTTGGGACGAAAAAGCAAATTGTTTAGGTTGGCGATACTGCCACCGGTACCCACTTGGGCATATTATTTTATGTTTCCCGAGAAATGTACCGAACTTAATTTCATCTCGCGAACACCTAATCAACCGCTTACACGCGAAACATTACGAATGGCACGGGCGGGGCAGGCATGACAGGCATGACGTCGTCCAGTATCTTTCCTAACCACCATCAAGAAGCGCCGAACTCGTTACCCGACCAAAAATGCCTCGGGGCCGTGTCCTCCTCCACTAACCAAACTGAGATGATAAAGGCGCTGACAGAAGGAAAATCGTTCAAATACTCTAACGAACTAACTGGTTGCACTGATTGCTTACTCGCTTTTTCGCTCTTTTAACCACTCACTCATTCATTTAATTAATTCAATTTAATTAGTGCGCGCGAATGACTCCCTCCTCATCGGGGAAATGTAATGGAGTTTCAAAGTTGTGTACTTCTTTTCTTTTCCCTGTACTCTTCTACTTTTCCAACGAAAACTGGTTCTACGAGAGAAGGCAGACGAAGTATTTGTGGATTCATATTCCGCGAACAATACATTTATGAAAAGTGATTATGGCATGTATAACACACGTTTAAATATACGTTTTGCTTTACCACACAATACGCAGAACAGTTTTGCGTAAACCGTTCCATTTTCTGTTTATCTATTTTTGTAACATATGTGTTAAACTAATGATAACGAAGCGTTTAACCATAATCTTCCCACAACAACATGTTTGGAGCAATGTTTTAGTGTAGAATTGTTTGTGTGCCAAATTCATATTCAGTTTACCGGTTGTTCATGCTCATCTTTTTGCTGTTCTTACTGTATTTTGTTGTTTCTTTTACCTAATAATCGTCTGACGGTGTCAATCGATTAGCATATTTCTGTAATGTATGTCCCTTGTTGGCGATTTACGGTTGGCGATGCATTTTCATGTGTAATTGTGGGTTCCCCCGTTTTTCCACACGGTTCGTTGGTCCAATTTCTGGTTCGCATTTGCGTTGTTTCGTTAGCGTTATGTTTGTATTATGAATGTCAATTATAATTTATTATTTAAATATAATTACAATCATTTTCCATGATTATCGAAGCGATCAATAATGTACGGTAGACTATGACGCTGGAACGCTGTTGTAGCTGGACCTCCACCAAGTAATGCTGTAGGCTATTTACTGGTCTGCTACACTATGTAATGGATTCTAGTTCTAGTTGTGTAGTAAACATGATTCAATTTGAACGACACGTTAAATAAATATGTTCATTGGGGAGATGGTGCATATTCGTGCGGTTCGTTGCATGCAAATGTAAAATTTAGCTAAACCACAAGCAACTTTTTTACACTCACAATGCAAACCTTCTCAATTGGTGGTATAAGCCATTTAAGCAATTGCTCCTGATGGTGTTTAGCTAAACATTAGACAACTGCAATCCTAAATCAATATTGATTACAAAAACCATTTTCCTAACAAGCGATTAACATGTTGTACATTTTTAGCTTTAGTAATAACAACACAAAAAACCCTTTTCAAAAGGGCTTTTTTACATTTTCTAAATAAAAGAAAAACAATTAAACGTACACAGTTCCTCTGTAAGGCAGAAAAAGAAACAATGCTACCTTTCGTACACAGCTCTCCGCTTAGGACGATGATGCAGGCAGTAAAATCAAAATCCCACGATGCAGGTTTTAAAACAGCACAAGAGCACTCTCCAAAATGATACCGTCATCCATCCAACCACCTCAAAAGCCATTTCCCTTTCGCCCATTAGCCAACCGCCAACACATGTTAATATTTTCCACGAGTAATTGAATCAAAATATCGCCAAGATAAACAACCCGATTCAGGGATCGATGCGAACATATGCAGAATTGACAGATACCGCGAAATTAAACGGAATGCCCACTACCCTCGCTACTTCTGCTCCCTTTGCATAACATGGAATGAGGGCCAGCTTGCGCCAGGCCACTACCAGGTTTGTCAAATCAAAAAAAGATACGCGTAAACCAACTCCGCATACGTACACTAGCATTTCGTGCGTAACATAATCATGGCCCGCAGTTACCCAGCAATTGAGAACTGCCTGCCGGCTAATAGAAACATTACATTATCCAATTCTTCAACCACTTTGACACTACTGAAACACAAATCGCTAACATTGCTTGCAACGTACACTTCCACGCTGGTATATGCATACGGTGCAAACATCATATCGATTAGCGCGCGGAGCCCATTCTCGGTCGTCCATCTCCTCTAATCCTTTCCCGTTGAATGACAATCGGGGATAGAGAGCAAAACCTGGGAATCACCATAACTAACATTTATTTTACAACAACGGTTTACATCCACCCATCCATTGGACGCGGATGATCCTCCGCATCGGAAGTGGTAGGGAGCACAACTGCCGGACATCCAAATCGAAATTGGATCGCTTTGGATTGTTCAACCATTTTGCAGCGATTTCCAACTTTACTCGGCATGGGGATGAGGGCAGTTCTCCACTGTAATCGTGCCCACCACCTTCGTACCATCCTACAGTTGATGATCTTGCCCGTACACAGCAATCGGCTAGGGTGTTCTGTGTGATTAAACGCATCCGAGCTTTGTGTTACTACCTGCTGTGCACAATTCGCTCGCAATGGACAAATGAATAATTAAATCATTTTCGTTGGAATTCCAATGGGACACTGAAATTTACGCGGCTCAATAACACGACTTTTTGGTTACGTATTCTGTTAGAAACAGAGCAAACATAGTGACCACCATCGCGTATAAACCCACAATAAAAAATGGGTATTTTTCAATTTGATTAGTTAAATTCGCTACATAAATCCGCTTGTTATTTATAGCAATGCGTAAGTGCACAGGTGTCCTGTATATTAATAGTAACGTATTATTATATTCTCCACCAGAAAAAAAGGCTTTTAAACAACAAAAAATTCACAATAATCAAGGTTGTAATATATCCTTGCCTAAACCGTTAAACGTCCATTAAGTAGCCCTAACCGTTTTGCTCTACAAACGCATCATTTCTGTGCAGTAAAAAAAAGTATAAAAGGACATCAAGAAAAAAAATCTTTGCGGTGAAATTATCAAGCGGAAAAATACACACGTTCCACCATGCCAGCCAACCAGTTATCAAGCGCTAAAAAAGTGCATAAAAACCGGCAAACAGACACGGATAGGATAGAGGCCGGTGTATAAACTAACCGAGTGCCGAGCTACGAGCCGCAAGGAAAAATTCTTCACATAAAATCCACAAATTAGTATAATTGCATTAATTTTTAATATATTCACAAATACCAATACGGACAAAGAAGAGCTGCGGGTGAAAGGACATCGGTAACACAAAAAAATAGGATTGTCCTTTGTAGCTACTCTTGATCGCAGTCCATCTCTCCCGTATCTTACCAATCCCACCCGCTTATATCCGTAGTTCGGTCTGTGTCTTCCTACCTCAGCGTCCTGCATTCTCTGCCGCTTTCACCCTCTATATAGTCTATCACCCCATTAATCTCTCTCCATCACTGTCCTTCTTTCGCTTGCTGATCCTACGAACTTTCAAAGATATTTCACCCTTTTTACTAACGTCGTACTGAATGTTTCCCTTCTACCTTACTGCTTTTCCCATTGGTGAGGAGAAACATTCGTTATTTCCCCAATTCACCAAAGGGAATTGATAATAAAAAGCGCTTAAATCAACGAAACTGAGAAACGTATGACGAACAATTACAATACACTGAAGCTACACCTACATCTTATTTTTATTTTTTTATGGATTTGAAACGAACACATGTATGAAAACAAACACAGTACACAGATTAAGACATTATTGTTCAACGTTTCGTTCAAGTTGGTCACTAAGAATGTACTCTATGAACGTCAACTGTACTTTCGATTTTATATAATGTTCTCTTCACCTCTCTTGAGAATTGTGCACAAGACATAAGGAAACTGAATAAACGCGCTGCATAAATCAGCTACGTTGTGTATGCAAACGCAAAACAAAACATTCTTCATTTGAAGATATTTGTAACAAAGAATCAGAGTAGAACATTTTGTGAGAAAATGATGAACGAATATCATTCTTAACTGCTATAATCGTTTAAATTTTCTTTCAATCGTCGCGATCAAACGCTTAACGAAATAATTGATCAACACATTTGATTATTCCTTTCCTTGCATCTAGAAAAAGACTGAATGTGTTCAAATGTTATATCTCCAATTATATACGTCACCGAATAAAACATTTGAAAAGTACATCATGACATTATGCTTCCTTCCTTACCGCAATTTTCATTCTTCTCGAAGTGAAAGCGCAAAACAGAACTCATAAAAGCACACAAAATTACACTCTACCCGCGCAAACGAAACCACCTTCAAATATTTGCTGTCATTTTGGAAGATTTCAACCGTGCTCGGTCGTAAGTTACCGCATTGTCGATAAGTTAATACTGGTGATATCGTCGTCGCTTTCAACGCCATGTCCTCTCTGTCTCTTTTCTCGCTCTGTTAGTAACACTGAAACAGTCTTTACACGTGCGGAAAGGAACGGAAGGCCAATTTTGCATACGCTTCATTTTTCTTATTTGCAAACCATTAACAAAAAATACCATTTACAAAAAATAAGCGAAACAACGGTACAGGGGAGCGATGGAACAAAATGCGCGAGCAAATTGCCTTTAGCACAACAAACGTTGAGTTTATTATAAATCCGCCTCAATAGGAAGCCGTGGTTTTGATGCTACATGGGCAGATAGCGTTGTAGGAAAAGGAAATCGGCATGTCATATTTGAAGCATGTAATATTTATCAAGAAAGTTTAACAATTCGCACTCTCTGAAGCTTATGACGAATATATCTTGATTTGTAATATCAAATCCCTAACCCTAACCTGATTAAGCATTGAAAATACTTTATCACTCAAAAAACATTCACTTACTATTTATGAAAGATCTATTGATTTATCTTTACTAAGCAACAATTCAAACCCGTACACATTTGCCATCAAAATCAAATAAGCGCACGTATTCAAAAGTACTTTGAAAGTTACCGCCAATTTAGCAAACCGCAACGGTGGTAGTTCGAAAAAATAAATCTGAGGTTTCATTTATTTCCCAGCGGTACACAGCGGTTCTACACTAAAACTCACGACACAGCGAAGTGCGATACAAACAGAAATGCGAAAAAAGGAATACCCAACAGAACAGCGAAAACCATACATTTTCTCCCTTAGGCTAGGACTCGTTTTTTACCCTTACCATCGCCAACACCATCCCTCCTGCTGGAAAAACGCGATTGTTCCGGCATTTATCCTACCAGCCACGAATCTAAGTTCGTATTTTTCGAGCCACCATCAAACGCTCTGGTTGCGGCAGCGTTGTGGTTCCCCGCGTTCTCTCTGACAGTTATATCATATTGGCGAACGAGTCAGCGAAAAAATCATAGATGAAATTGTTAAACAAATACTCTCAACTTGATTCGATTTTTTTACTGCACCCCGAAGCCGTCCCCTACAGGGTTCTCCTTAGATTTGTCTGCACAAATAGCATCTCAGATACGTCCGCGATCACCTCGAATGAAGCGCACGAGAACCGTTTTCTTTTTCATTCACTAAAAAAAAACACTGTTCGAAATCTCTCACAACGGTCCGGTTTAGATCCACCCTCTTCTGATACTCGTTCGTTTTTAGTTTCATTTCCTGGCAAATGTGTATGTTATTTACACATTATACATTTTGTAAAGTTTTAGTTTGTTGTAAATGTGATTTCGTCATATTTGTTATTTCTTTATTATTATAATTATTATTATTTATTATTAAATAATCGGTTGAATAACAGGTTTCTATTTTTTTTTGTTTTTTTGTTTTTTGCTTTTGTATGATGACCAGGCCATATAAGACTTGTTTAACCAGATTGCTAGAGAATCAAGGGCAATGAGGGAACGGTGCCCGGATGGGATTTTTGTCCCAGTCCGTCGCGTGAAAGACCGGCGCCGATACCTAACCCACCGGGGTTGCTCCAATAATAGATGAGTTATTTAAAAAAATAACTAAAAGCTGAACAATCTTCGTTACTTTTAAGAACACATTTTAAGATAAGCGAAAATCAACTGCTCTATTTAAAATTAAATAAACAATAGTTCCAATCCCGTCATACATTCATGTATATATAACAATAATAAGTAAAAAAAAAAGCAATAGTGTGAATATGTCACATTCAATTGCTTAAGAAGTAAACATTAGTTCTGACGATCCCTTACGGTCTAGTATTAATAATATTCTCCTCTCGTTAACATCCATAATTCGATATTTAACGACCAATGCTTATTCTTTTACTGCTCTAGTGTTGCTCTCTTGAATTTTCCTCTCAAGTATTCTCTAATGCTAACATTCTCTCTATTGCTTTCTCTATCTTACGTTTGTTGGTAGCATGCGCTTTTCATCTAGTTCGTTACCGTTTTCTCCCACTGTGTTAATCTCTCGTATGCGTTTTCCACGATCATCTCTTGCTGCACATAGCCTGTGAGAGTGGAAACATGTGCCTATGTACTCCTATCGCTTGTAATTAAATATGAGGCACGTCCGAAAGTGACTAAGGATACGTACGTTCAAATTCAATTCATTCCCAACCGTCAACGAGGTAAGGTCGGAAAGTTTGAAACTCGCGGTCGTGAACAACTGGGTTGTGAACATGTGTGATTAAAACCTTTGCTTTGAAAAAAAAAAAATTGGTACACAAGTGAAATAAGTTTCCAATAATATTATCATTTTTTAAAACATGCCAATGTGAGTGTTTGATTGCAGTGCTTTGTGAGTAAAAATATCGGCAATATTGCCTCAAATGTGAAATAGATCCTGTAGTAATCAACAAGTACACATGTTTGGTACCTGGGTCAATCCGAATGCACCGGATGTGATCCTGGAAGTAGGACCACATCCTTGCAGTACACGTTATGCAGCACACGCAGCTCTACTAGCCACACACAGTGGATATCTCAGAGCTGCTCTTCGTACGCTAGATCAACAACATACCAGCAATGCACCTGGCCCGTTAAGAAGAGTAGTGTCACATCCATCAGGAATTACTACAACATCGGAAATATGTTCCCTTTCTGCCGCTACTAACACCACCTCGTTACTGTATCTACCAAATGTGACACCGGAGCAATTCGCACCCTTGCTGTCCTACATGTATACAGGCTATTTGGAGCTTACGAT
Organism: Anopheles culicifacies; assembly: GCA_000473375.1. Lineage (NCBI taxonomy): Eukaryota > Metazoa > Arthropoda > Insecta > Diptera > Culicidae > Anopheles > Anopheles culicifacies. Next base: position 30,990 of record KI422484.1, read on the forward strand.
GGACAACATTTTTGGAGTGCTCTTAGCTACCCATTTGCTCCATATGCCGCGAGCCCTGGAACTTTGTCGAACCTATCTATCCTCGTCTTCTAACGCCACCAGCTCTTCTACTTGCACTTCCATTTCTGGAGATCATTTGCAGCGCAGTTACTTCGGAACTAAAACAGATACAACCATAGCTGCTACCGCTTCAGTAGCCAATACTACATCAAAATTAGTGCGTCCAATAGCTAGCAAAGCAATGGCCACTGTAGGATTAAATTTTATAGCACCGCCTACAGCATCTCAGATAAATCTGCTTCCTAGTGCATCCTTTCGTAGTCTCGGTGCTATGCCGCACGACATATCGAGTGAACACCCAGAGGAAGAGTCACAACACGAATCTCGCTCCTCTTCACAAAGCCCAATTAGTGTAACGCGATATGAAGAGGAAGAAAGCATAGCACCTTTAACACCACAAAGCTCACCCTTTTTGGAAAACGATCCTAAGGATGTTAACACTGATAAATGCGAAGAAATTAAATTGAAACCAGTCGATTCTAAGCACACACATGATGGTAGTTCCGAAGTGACTGCTACGTTGGATGACGAGAATCGTACAAAAAATCGTCAAATAGCTTTCGCCAAGCGACAAAAAATTCAGCACCATGATCTAACCAATGATGGCACAAATGGTGTGATCATTGACATTGCCAGCTGTGACGGGCCCGTCCGTTTTCGACGAGTGTTGAACGTCATGTACGGTTGTAACAAAACTAACCGACCAACAGACTGTACTGAAACATCTAAAGAGGATGGATTCAGTTGCACCGAAACAGGAAACAATGCAAAGAAAAGAATATCCCGCTCATTGCGTTACGCATCATCATTTCACCAACAGGTAAGGACAGATTTAAAAAAAAAATCTCGCTGTAAAATTGCCCTTATAACGCTACTCAAATATTTCGATTTTTATTCATAATATATTCCCAAAATAACTGTTGCCTAGCTTTTCAGTGCATGTTTCTAACCATTCTTGTTTTCGCTACTCGTTCACAGATGGCGCGCAATATTAGCAACACTGCAAAGCTCACATACGAAAGCTCGTCTTCATCATCAAACAGTAGTTGTCAAAAATATCAACACCAACAAACCCAACTGCAACCAATTGCTGCTTCACAATTTGTATTGTCACAGGACGAGGGACAGAAGGACGAAAACAGTCAAGAAGATATCCCACCCACTACCGATAGCGAAGGAAACACCAACTACACTTGCGTATATTGCAAACATACATTTAAATCGCACTACTGCTACCAAAAGCACGCCAAAAGACATTTGATACCTCTAAGCTTGGACAACAAACCAGCAACAACTAATAGTGCGAATACATTTAAAAATGTAACTCACGCAGCCAGTCATCCTAGACCGTACGATGCACGACGTCGATCTCACCAAAGTTCCACCATCAGTAGTGGTAATAATAATACAACCACCAAGAGGGAAGTGAAGCCCCTCGATATGAACGTGCAGTATTATCCATGTAAAACGTGCGGTAGCAAGTTTCCTAGTTACTACTTTGTGCATAAGCATCGAAAACTTTGTCACACCGAGGACGAAGACGACACGACAAACCTCAGTACAAGTACGGCTTCCAATAGCACGTCTGTGGGCATTTCCAAAGTGAGCCACCACGAGACAAAAGCTTTTCAAGCGGAACATAGCACTGACGCTGGAAAGCGATCAGATTTTCTAGCGAATGTAGACCATACACCGCTTCGTGTAGAACAGCATTAATAATTATATCGAGCTTTTAGATGCTTTTGGAATGATGAACCATCCAATCCTCACACAATAAACCAATCCTATCATAATCACAAGTTAAGAAAGAAAACGAAGTCTTGGCCCAACTAACTAAACATAATCATTACAAAAATGGTAAATATCCTGGAATACAGTTTCAGTACAGGGATGCTACGAAACAATATTGTAAAAGTAAAACATTCAAATAAATTATTTTTTCTTCTAGGCAATACAAATCATTACATTTGTCTTTCTGGGACATATCAGTAGATGTAAATGGTATTGTTTGTACTGAACTTCGCACGAAACCATTGAGAACATAAAAGCTTCTATTTTGCATTTATATCAAAGCAAACAAATGACATATTGTAAAAATCATTTGTTTAAGCAATAAAATTCATTACAAAAGAAAATATCTGTTCAAATTGATTTCCCTCAACAACACGCGTAGATAATCCAGCATTCATTGGTAGGACATAACATCATTTTACTGCATGTCAATCTGTAACACATCGTCTCAAAAGCAAAATCATGATTTGTCAAGCGGAGAGGAAATATAGCAAGCTAATTGGATTAAACTTTCCTTCATAACATTAACATTATATTAAAACATTTTTAAGGAAAAAAATATTAAACTCTTTGGGAGTTCTCCAATTTGACAAAATAAGAAATTACTACATTGTACTATATCAAACAAAAGCAACATACCTTCCTGGATGTCAGCATTGCTAGATTCGTTGATATTTTCTTCCTTACGTTTGTTCAATGGGTCACTATAGTACATAACAAAAACAAAATGACAAAAAATTAAAATGACATTAGAATTGTTTGAACTCATCGATGAAACGGTATCGATACTGATGCTTACCTTGAATTGATTTCTTCTTTTAGGTGTTGGAGATCGTCTTTACTGCCACTACCTAGTTTACTACTTACAACACTTGCCACCACAGATCCAAGCGTTAGCTCGACTGTCGATGGTAATGATTGGCTCGTTTTGGAGTTTAATGACAGTAAATCAGGTTTCACTCCGTTTATCGGAATGTTAGACAACGCTATTGTAGCGGATGGTATAACATACGATACTCCAATACTATTTTCCACAGATAATACATTAGCTGGACCTGTAACCGTTGGTTGCGCTGTTGGTTGTTGATCGACCTTTCCAGACGATGTAGTAGTAGAAATGATTCCTGATCCACTGACAGCCTTAACACTGTTTGAAGACTTGGACGATAATGCATCTATTGCCGGATCATTGTTCAATGAGCCATCACCAGATGCAACAGCACTCGTTACCGTTGTTACTGCAGCAGTTGTCCCTGTTGTCGTGTGCATGACTGCACCCGTGGATGCGTTCATTTCATTTTCATTGATCTTTGTAGAACCCTCAGTAGAATCTTCGCCAGTCGTACTGTTGCTAACATTAGCTCCATTACTGTTGACATTTGACTCATTTGCACTGCTCACAGTTGTGGTACTGCTGTTAGTAGTAGCAGTGGTAGCGTTGTTATTATTGTTACCACAAGCAGATGTAACGGTGGAAGCAGTGATCGAAGCAGATACACTGTAACCGCTGGGTGATAGGGACGAAGAATTGGTATTGCAACTACCGCTAATGCTGCCGTTGTTACCCATGCCAATGACATCGTTGATCGCGTTAGTATTAGTAACACTATTATTACTACTGCTGCTGTTGATATTATTGCCGCTACAGCCATTATTATTACTGCTGGCGGGCACGGTGTTTGATGACGGATTTGTAGTGACATTGACAACATTGGATGTCGCATTACTTCCTATCGTACTATTTGTTGAATTCGCGGCGCGATCACGGCCTACAGTCTTTTGTTGTTGTTCACGTTGTAGTCTAACAAAACAAGAAAATGATAGCGATTATTTGTTTGCACAAAACAACACACGCCTCTCGTAAAACGTATTCTGTTATGAAAAAACGAGGTTTCTCCCTTCTTTCAAAAATAGTTCGCAAATAAGTAAGCAAATACCCACCTTGTCGTAACACCAGTAGTCATCGCATCCACAATTGATTGTGTTTGCTGCTGGTTAGATTTTTGAGGATTTCTAGAGCTTCTTGTCCGCTGTCGGGATTTTCTTAACAACTGTTTATAATTTTCCGTCTTCTTACTGAGGTAGTAATATCGCACACAATCCTGAAAAGCGTATAGACAAGAATTTTGTTGATCAATATACTATTTGAAAGTAAGAACGACAAAGAAAATCAAATGTATTCAAAGATTTTTACCTGCGCACTTTTCCTGTCCAAACTGGCTGCAATTGTGCCAAAATTTTTCGAATGCTGCAAAAACTTTTCCCGAAAAATTTCTTTTTCCCCCGATGTCCACACATTCAAACTTAACCGCTCCTGAAACGAAGATTTTTTATTTTTTTAAATACATCTTCTAGTATGTTCGTAATGTGCTAACCCATAGAAGTAAATTCTTATATTTAACACCAATTGCATCGAATGCACCAGTTGGAGATTAAAATCAAACTTACGATTATGATTTACGTCAACTCAATAAGTTACAAAACTAGTAAAGCTTTCTTACCTTAAATTCCGTTTCCATGTCTATCAGCGCTCCATTTTCATTATTAAACACTAGCCTTCTTTGTCTGGAGTCTAACATTAAAGGTGGAATCACAGCATATGAGCGCATTTTCTTATCCTCCATGGCCTAAAAGTACATTACAAAAATGTATCATTTAATATCTCATCAAAAAATGCTTCCAGCAGATGCTATAAACATACCTGTTCTTGAAGACCATCCATGATCTCTTCAAGGTCGGCTTCGGACTTTATTCTAGAACCTACACGATTAAATCGCTCCTTATCTTCCCGCTGCTTTCGAAGCTCCGGGAAAACCTTTTCGAAGAACTCGCGATTCTTGGCTTCCTTTGCCTTACGCTTGGCGCTCGCCTCCAGCTTATCGACGCGCTTGGTCCATTCCTGCGATAACTGGGCGTAACGCTCCGTTATCTCGCATTGCTTTGCCGCACGCTCTGTTTTGATCTTCCGGAAGTGCAGCAGCAGTCGCTGTTTGAACATCTGATGGCGTTCCTGTACCTCTCGGCACACCTCCGCATCTGAAGGTTGGTTATACAATGGGAGAGGGTCGGCACCGATTGAACAGAGCGTACTAAGGACGGCATGAGCTGCGGAGGCACGTTTGCGATTTTCCGCATAAATTTTTTGCGCTAGATTACGGTGCTTAGGCTGTGCCTCCGAGGAGCTTTCTTCGATCGGGGGCTTAGCAGACGCTTCCTCGAGGGATTCCTGCTTCTTCTTCAGCGACGCTATCTTCTTCTCCGCTTTATCAATTTCGTTATCCACCTTGGCGATCTGCTGTAACAATTCGTCCTTTGTGGCTCGTAACTCTTCCATCGGATCACTGGGCAGTGTAGGGGAGATAGCTTCCACTTGCGGATGGTATGCTCCCGAGGGCACCATTACAACCGGCGATTCCCGAGTATCCACCTTCAGCAAAGTCGTAGCATTGCTGCAACTACCAACTGATAGTGGCACGGAACTCACAACCGGCGGGGGATGCTGCGAACCGACGACTTCATTTAAACGAATTTTTTTAAATGCAGGTGGTCCCGTGCTATCCGGTACAGTCGAGACCACCGATCGCGACGATTGCAGATGGTAATCAGGATTTGGATGAAGCAACGAAATGCGGGGCCTGGTGGACGTTTGTTGAGACACCTGTTGAGGAATCTGCTGCATCACAATCTGCGGTGGTTGAGCCGCTTGCTGTTGTTGCGGCACAGATGCCACCATCATCTGTGCTCCTCCTCCTACTTGTTGAGAAGAAACTGAAGACGGTTGCGATGGGATTGGAGGGGTTTGCTGTTGTTGCTGCTGTTGTTGTTGCTGTTGTTGCTGTTGCTGCTGCTGTTGCTGCTGCTGTTGTTGTTGTTGCTGTTGTTGCTGTTGCTGCTGGTGTTGCTGCTGCTGTTGCTGCTGCTGTTGTTGTTGCTGTTGTTGTTGTTGTTG
>KI422484.1:37674-48382 GCA_000473375.1 Anopheles culicifacies
CTGTTGCGGCTGTTGCTGCTGCTGGATGTGATGAGATGCCGTATGCAGTGGCACCACATCCATATTGTTGACAATGCTGATAGATGGGGGAACTATGGTGTTGGGCACTACGTTCGCACTTCCAATAACCGAGGAAGGAACCACCTGCCGGTACTCAGTGACGACTTGCTGTACCTGTGAGACGCGGGGGAACGGGCTCGCATCTCGTATGAAGGCAGGAACATAAGAGCTATTTTGCACATATCGCACTGGTGCCTCTCTTGCCGGCGCACCTGCAAATGATGGATAATTCGCGGCTCCAGCAGCTCCCGGACCAGGCCTTGGTGGTGACAATGGACTTGCCGCTGATCGAGGCACTGACTGCGACGGCAACGGCCCTCCCTTGCTAAAACTCTGCGTCGTATCAGCCGTTCTAAAACGAATAATTAAGACAAATAAAAACATAATAATTAGTATATGAATCAATTGCTTACTTTTTTAAATGACATGCTTGTTCGTGAAAAAAATCATCACAACTAATGTGGCAAACAGAACACATTCATGAATTTAGAATGTTAGGAAATCTTTACACTAATTTTCACAGTGACTTCCAAATTGCAAGAGCTTGATGAAATTCGGAACAGTGCTAACATAAAAACGCATCTTTCAATATGGCATTGTGTTGAATATGTTGAAGCGTATTAAATTATGCTTTTAGTTCAGTAATTTTAGTTATAATATTTATCACATAATTTTCAACAATACATATCATAATAGCATCTCCTGAATGCTCAAATTTTCAAAATCGTTGCTTTGGGTGAACATCATTAATAATTTTAATATTCAAAAGGCGTTACAACGACAGGAAAAAAATAGAGTTTGAGTTTCAATTGTTCAATACGATAAGATCAATATGACGTAAAACAATTCATCTTGCTAATTCCTCTTGAGGGTTAAGTGCAAACATAGAGCACCTTAATATTATAAACTTTTTTACGACTGGGTAATAACACCAGCCTTAGCGGAATCTTCTTCTTCGTGTTAAGCGTAACGATCTTTTCAGTCATCCCGGCCATATTTAATGGCTTAGGAGACATATTAATATCACGTAGTTGGATAGTCAAGTCTGCAATATGAAGGAACGGTCTGAATGGGTTTTAATCCTCGGTCTTAGCATTTGAAGTTCGGCCCCGCTATCGTTTAGGTCGCTGGACTGGACTGCGCCTAGCTATTAAAAAATATGTCAAAATCAAACTGCGCAGCCGTTAAAATAAAATTTGATTATGGTCGGTTGCAATAACAATTATTTCATGCTTTGTAAATACAATGAACCCATATTTATTCCTAGAACGTCTCTTGCCTTTTGCGGCGACGGTACCACACGACAGGAACAGTCCAGAATCCCATCCAGACCGTGCCACCATAACCATAACTATTACGGGTAAATACAAGCCATGGCAACCAGAATTCAGCATAAAAAGAAAGGACAGTAATTAAACTTTGTGTCCGAATTTCTCATCCATATCTCAATATAGTTGTAGAATGTGAGTTTTACTAGGAAGCATGTTTAAGCACCCAAGCCATTGAAAATAATCATGCATTAGAAAATAAAGATATGAAGTTTGATAATAATGAACAAACTTATGCAAAGCGAGATATGTAAAGATAAACTTTTTTTTTTTGGATACGATGTCATATTATTATTTGTTAAATAAAAAACTGTGATAAACATATGAAATGGTTGGCAACATGGCTCTACAACCTCGAAAGGTCTTGGCCTGCCATTTCCGGCTTCTGGGGTAGTCAGTCCTGCGTACGGGGGAACGGCCCGAATGGAATACGAACCTCAGTCTTGCCCGTTCGAAGACCGGCACCGCCGATATCTCCTCGGTCACCGAGCCACTTCTAACACTGAATTATAATTGCATCTGTTTTCGATAGCTTCAATTTCGTTTTTCATATGTTTTATATGTTCATAACGTTTTTCATATGTTCATAACGTTTTTCATATGTTCATAACGTTTATCATATGTGTTTGTTCATATGTATATGTAAATATTTTGGGGCGGCCGAGTGGGAGAATTATATCGGCGCGCTGGGTCTTCACACCACGGACCGGGATTCAAACCCCATTCGGACCGTCCCCCCGTAGCATGGCCTAACTAACCTGCTACGTGGTAAATTAAGCCTAATGCGCCCAGGCCGTGATACAACAACAAAAACATATATTTTGATCGCACCATCTTATTAAATTACAATTAAGGTTTTTTGTGTATAGTGTATGACAAACAGTCATAAATAATTAATTTTTAATACTTTTTTCCTGAACTTCCATAATCAAACGACAGCGTTCGACCGATCCTTAAATATTCCCATCACTAAAATCGTCAGATAAGAAATTTAGCAAATATTAGGCAATTTAAAACATGCTGAAAGATTTGTTGGATTCTGCTTGTAGTGTATGGTTCACTTCAAATGTGCACTAATAGATTTTAAAATATTAGTACTTAGAACACTATAAATATGTATACAACAAAGTATGTAGCATTCATCACGAGTAGTTTTCTCAATTAATAAAATTGTATTAAAACACGCTACATTTCAACAAATCTTCGACACTATGAGATTTGAAAATTAAGTCGCAAATGCGACATGTCGCTATTGACATCTATTTGCTCGGTTAGAACCAGAGCGCGCTGTAGGAGCAGAGCGCTCCGGAGCTGTAAAAGCAGAGCGCTCCGGAGCTGTAGAAACAGGGCGCTCGAGAGCTGTTGAAGCAGAGCGCTCGTGAACTGTAGGATCAGAGCGCTCCGGAGATGTAAGCTGTAAGAGCAGAGTGTTCCGGAGCTCGAGAGCTGTTGAAGCAGAGCGCTCGAGAGCTGTAATAGAAGAGCGCTCAAGAGCTGTAGGACCAGGGCGCTCGAGAGCTGTAAGAGCAGAGTGTTCCGGAGCTGTAGAAGCGGAGCGCTCGAGAGCTGTAGGTGCAGAGCGCTCCGGAGCTGTAGGAGCAGAGCACTCCGGAGCTGTAAAAGTAGAGCGCTCGAGAGCTGTTGAAGCAGAGCGCTCCGGAGATGTAAGCTGTAAGAGCAGAGTGTTCCGGAGCTGTAGAAGCAGAGCGCTCGAGAGCTGTAATAGAAGAGCGCTCAAGAGCTGTAGGACCAGGGCGCTCGAGAGCTGTAAGAGCAGAGCGCTCCGGAGCTGTAAAAGTAGAGCGCTCCGGAGCTGTAGAAGCAGAGCGCTCCGGAGCTGTAGAAGCAGAGCGCTCCAGAGCTGTAGAAGCAGAGCGCTCGAGAGCTGTAGGAGCAGAGCGCTCCGGAGCTGTAGAAGCAGAGCGCTAGAGAGCTGTAGGAGCAGAGCGCTCCGGAGCTGTAAAAGTAGAGCGCTACGTAGCTGTAGGAACAGAGCGCTCCGGAGCTGTAGAAGCAGAGCGCTCCGGAGCTGTAGGTGCAGAGCGCTCCGGAGCTTTAGGAGCAGAGCGCTAGAGAGCTGTAGGAGCAGAGCGCTCCGGAGCTGTAGGAGCAGAGCGCTCCGGAGCTGTAGGAGCAGAGCGCTCCGGAGCTGTAGGAGCAGAGCGCTACGAAGCGGTAAAAGCAGAACGCTCGACGGTTGTAGGAACATATTGCTCCGGATCTGTGGAAACATAGCGCTCAGGAGATGTAGGAGCAGAGCGCTACGAAGTATGTTTCTATAAGCTGCAGCACTGATAGTGGCTGAAATTTGCCAAAAGTCTTCCGAAAATATCACAACCAGCAAAAGTGATCAAGTTAGGGGCGGTTCGGTGGCCGAGGAGATATCGGTGTCGGTCTTCAAACGGGGAAGATCGAGGTTCGAATCCCATTCAGGCCATTCCCTCGTACGCAGGACTGACTATCTTGTTGCGGGTACTTTCAAGTAACGGGGAAGCCAAAAATGGCAGGCCAAGACCTCTTGAGGTTGTAGAGTCAAAGAAGAAGAAAAGTCAACAAAATTCAACCTGAATAGATATAGACATTGATAAAATCCTCAAAATCCTTACAGCACTTCCGACGAAGATTCAGAAAAAAAATCAACGTGTCTGGAATTTCCATACTACCAAAACTAAAAGACCGTGCATCTCCGAATCCGCGTATATCACGTGTAGCTCGAAGACTTTCTGATACCTTGATTTAGTAAACTTTTGACTTGTCTTTGTCCAGTCTTGTATGACTTACTTGTACAATTTTTCAATTTTTATATGGCATCGGAATGAAAACGACGGACAACAGGTTTGGTCGTAAACGAACACACCAGTCAACTCAAACTAGCCTAAAATAGTGGTTATAAACCGTTGTAAATGTTATTCCATATAACGTATACATATTTTAAATTAATTCTAAATGTTTAAACGCGAACATGCTCTTTTCATCGGTATAAAAAATCAAAATTAAAACAAACAGATTGCTTTTCCAAGAAACGCCAACACAGCTATGGTGAATCAACACAAACAAATTATTCTTTTTCTTCCATGACATAAATAGCTTGAAAAATTTGCATTAAAATGTAACTTTTAAACATTGAGATATTAAATTTTAAAATTAAATGACAACTAATTTAATTAGAGCATTTATCGTGCAACCGATCCAAACATTCATTAGGAACGTAATCCAAACTTAAAATTATAAACCGATAATTATAAGTGACCGATTTGATAGCAACGCCAGTGATCACACGGCTATCGGCCTTGCCTTTCGAAACCCATCAGAACCGTTCCCCCTTAAGATTGACTATCCTGTTCTATCCTGGCTCTGTATTGGTCTTCACCCAATTTAAGCTATGTTCGTCGAGCTCTCCAACTGTCACAGCAACACTACACGCATCAGATGACAGCGGACGGATTTTTTGTATGCAATTTAACATTTGATTTGGCGTCCGATATGTGTTGTCAACAATAACAACGATATTGTTGACATGACCGACGTGTACGTCAAATTTGCGCTCGGGGAATGTTACACACCTCACGCGAGAGAGAGAGAGAGAGAGAGAGAGAGAGAGAGAGAGGGAGAGAGAGAAGTAAAAATAAAAGGAACGTACTCGTTGCGTGCGGGAAGAGGGAGAGTATATGAGCATCTTCGCCAATACTTACGAATAGAAGCACGAAACGGTACGGTTTTTAGCATAGCTTAATATCGTCCTCTTTCTTATAAAAAAAATAGTATGCAAATTCCGAAAAAGATCCCCCTGTTCACGCCGCTGCGAACATGTGTAGTTTGTTCGTCCAGTCTGCAAACGTTGCAAATTCTGTCTGCACATAAGCGTAACTGGACTTTTGACAATGTTATATGTAGAAACTATGGGATCTATGATACTGAAAGTTAGAAAGCTTTAATCTAAGACGGTATCTATCAAACAATCGAGCGATATTTCGGTGATCGGTGATTTGAAACTGGGTTGCATCAAGTCGAAAGATTTGTATGGATCTGTTCGAAACTGTTGATCTGCTGATAGATACAGTGAATGGCTGATACAATGGGTATTCTTGACGATTTTCGATAAAAATATTATGCTCAACTCAAATATATGCATATATATATTAAATCAAAACTTAGTAGGTATTTCAACAAACGTTCATTAAATACTTATTTGGATAATTAAATTCTGCGAAATAATCTGACCTGCGTCAGAGCAGCTGAACAAAACTGATATTAGGAAAACATTCTAATAAGAAAACCATAGGATGATTTGGCTCGCTGGCACGGTCTGTAGAATATACTCTCGTAATAGGGGCTGCGTAAGCTCTTCCAATAAAAATGAAAAATAAGATGACAGTTAGGTTTCCGGCTCCTATACACGGTATTCCTCCTGCATGTAAGCGGTGTCAGCCCTAGTACGGTTTTCTTAGGAAAACAGTTCACCAATATATAGCCAAGGACGACCAACTGTCAAAATAAAATCCAAGATGTCAACGTACACAAAGGCTATTCTGAGACCTGTATATTCCTCAGTCCTTGCTCGCTAGTTTGTATGGAAAGCAAGCAGCGGATAAGCCGCCAAACGTCAAAACGCATATAGAAAAACTAGTAGAAGGTATCATACACCCCTAGATTAGAAAACACGGCGAAGTGTAAACGCAATTCTGCATTGCTGTATGAGGATACTTTTTTAAAAATTCTCTCTTCTTTGTATACTGCTCTGTATGCAAGGTAGAATAGTCAAAATCGTGTTCGAGATATTCTTATTTATTACAGTTTTATACTCAAATTGTTCACTACATCATGTTCGTTATGCAAGTACTATTTTCGATAGAAGACAGAAAAAGTAGTCCAAGAGAGAAAGACACCAAACATGGTCGGTTATTTCTCACAGTTCAATTACAGTTCAATTATAGAACGGGAGGAATCAAATCTGTTAAGCGCATTCTTAAGAACTAAAGAAAGCTTTCTGTTGGTCAGTTCAAGAGTTTCAATTTCATACTTATACTTCAAACTATACAAAAGATGCAAATATTCGAACCAAGCTGCTTTCCAAGTTAGAAATAAACGCTCGAGACTGGTACAAGTGAGAAACACGAACAGAAGTGAATTAACGACTTCACGACCTAATAACCCTAAACATGATACAGCAATGGTGGAACAGTACCAACTTTCGGTAAGTTTCCGGCACTAGAGTCACGTCACCATTCAGTCGGTCAGTCCGTAATAGAATAGGGCGACCTAGAAGCCGAGACGATCGGAGGTTCAAATCTCATCTGGACCTTTCCTATGTTGGTTTACTATCCAACTATGCAGTATTAATAAGTCTCGTAAGTCATTACATGGCTGCCGTGACCGTTTAGGTTCCTACCCCAAGCAAGAAGAAGAGAAGGATGACCAACCCTGGCAAAACGTCATCAGTAAAAAAAAGGTTGTCATGGAAAAGATCCATATGGAATTTTGAACCATACCTATCTTGTGAGAACGACGCCGATACTATCTTTACCACCCAAAAATAAGAACATAATAAGTTTATTTAGACATTTTAACGGCATAACGGCAAAGACGATGAAAGAAATCAAAATTAGGGTAAGTTATTCGTTTCAAGCAAAAATCATTCATAAGAAATAATAGGTTTGCTGAATATATAATTTCTTTAAGTGACTAGTAACAGGAAACCTTTAATATGAAGCCTCCCTTTCTACAAGTTTGACTAGCTTTCAACCTTATCAAAACAGATGTTATATTTTAACAAATTGAAGAAGTGGAAACGATGTTGCTACAGTCATCGGAACCACCAAATCACATCTCTAGCAATTCGAAATGGATAGGGCTAAGCTACGAACAATTAAAGGTCAGGAAAGCCAACGAAGGTCCAAGGTTGTAGCGCCACAAAGAAGAAATAAGAAGAATATGCTACGATATGGGTTAACTTACGGAACATTTTTGTTATGCACATCTTTAGACTATGCTTAGTTGTTCGTGATAAAAAGCATCATTCAACTTCAAGCAAAAGTCCAGGATGATTGAAGATTGAGTTTGCTTCAACATATTTCACATGACTCATGAAACTTGTCCTAAACATTATTGGGTTACATGGTTAATCTCAATATAGGACTCAATTGATTCTGTTACTTAAAACATTTTGGATAACAATTCGTAACTGCACAAATTGTCCTTTTTATAATGTCCAATACACAAAAATTGAGACAAAATTTTGTTTATAATACTAGTAGGAAACCTTCTGGGATCAAACAGCTAAATTGTGAAATGTGGTTCTTATTTTTTAGAAACATATTTAAACGATAATGAGATTTATTTATATCTCGAAAAAAATGTTTCAATACACATTCATTCACAACGTTACATCATATTGATAAAAAAAACTGAAAGATGACTGCATACCACAAAAGTACCGAAACATTTTTAATTTACCTGAACCTAATGCTATCTACTAGTATACTCCATTTATGGTTTCAGTGACAGTGAATTTTGTTCGCAACAGGATAGTCAGTTCTGCGCACAGAGGAACGATCCGAATGGGATTCCCCGTAGTTCCCATTATCCGTCTTGTCAGCTTAATCCCAATACGGAGCGAACAAAAAGGGTCAATTTCCGTCGAGTACGATAATCGGTGCTTCACTGTAGGTTGAATTTATTCCACTATTTTGTTAATTTTTTTAGCAAGGTCATCATGGATAATTTGTAACAAAAAAATCAAGTTCGAAGCGATAAAAAGCTTCATGCGGCTCACTATCGGGTAACAGTCCAGATGAGATTTGATCCTCGATCCTGCTGTTTGAAGACCGGCATATATGCTTAAGTATCACACAACTGGCAGATTTTCTACCAGAAATTTAACAATATTTTGACATTTTTTCTCTCGCATAGACTATAACCGATTAGTTTGAATCAAAAGACCTCTTACGAAATTTATTCATTACAAATATTTTTTCATTCCTTCCAAACCAGACTACACGAGGCCAAACGACGACTACATAGTGATATAATTGAGTACAATTTAATAGAAGTATGACCGAATAGATATTTCTTTCCCTCGCATGGCCTGGCATGGCATGGTATGACAAATTTGTTAAAGCAGGACTAAGCAGATTTTGCAAGATGATCGATAGAGTTTAAGTCGATGGAAGAAGTATATAGGAAATATGAAAAAAGTAACATGGAAATGATATTGTACTACCTGCAAGATCACGAGTTTCTAAACAGACAACACGTTAATGCATTAAATCGTTTCACTTTCTGGCAGAAGAAAAATCCTTTGTTAATACTATCTGGAATCTGCGTACAACCCGGAGTTCTGTTGCATAGCCCTGTAACCGGGCCATATTAACTAGCGGTGCAAAACTGTATTCAATCTCTGTTACAGTTCAACTGTGTTAGGTAACGGTTATTATAATGAAGCTGCTCTTTTACACCACAGGACCAATCCAAATCCAAATTCGGATAATCTCCCCGAACACGTAACCTAATGTAATGCAAAAAAATCCCCAAATTAAAGTAACAGGGGTAATTTTATGAAATCGAAGCGTTCAATGTTCAATAGAAATACCATGTACACAAATTTGGCGCATGTCAACGTTTTGAAAATCTACCAACATAGTGAGATCCCGTTATGAACCAAAAGTACAATCGATCAGTGCTCATAATCGTATAATTTAGTTCAAAATTACATCAAATTTTTATCACTGTGCGAGTTCCACTATCACACAATATGTACCAGTGGTAAGTTGCAAGTACAATACTATAAGTACCATGCAAAAAGCTATGCGACGCCACAGTAATAATCTTTAAAATAAGATAACTCGGTCACTGGTCACCTTATACCCTCATATTTACCTCTAGTGCCTCAAGTAAAAACTAATCTAAGTGCTTAATTAGTAAATAAAAAAGGTTGCGAAAAGCACAACAAAAAAACGAACGCTTGAAATGCAAAGGTTGGTAGGTGTGGGAGAGCTTACAGGCAATCAGACACACACCAAACTGGGGAGATTTAACTGTTCTACCAATACTACATTATTTGCGACGGGCGCGTGAACCGCTGGTTCCACAGTAACACGACGAAAAGGAAAACAATGTTGACACGAAATAAAAAAAAGCAACACAAGCACACGGCCTACTATGGCGCAAACTTGGCAACAGCGCGCTTGCTCTGTTCGGCGGTTAGCCTCACTACGTTGTGATTTTGCTTGCTGCTCTCTACCCTCCTCATCGACGCATCAAATAATCTTACCAATACTCACTCCCAAGAGCAAAGGAACCAAAACGGATAACGTTGGAGGCCGAGGGAAACGGGGTGGTTCATTTGGCGCTTTTGAATTGCTCTTAGCTGTTTCGATGCGCTATAACACTAGCTGGTGGCGCTCAAATCAACTGGAAGCACATCGTTTTAGCAGGCAAGTAGCTGAACAAGCACCCATGAAAAATACGCACACGACACGGCCTGTAACCCACTTGTCTGTACGAAAAACAACACAAACAGCTAACAGCACATGTGACACAGTCAGTGGCATCAAAGCATTCTTGTCACATGCAATAGCAGAATCAATAATAACGAATGACTATGTGTTTCTTCGGGAAAGAAGTCAGACACAAATGTAGAAAGTTGCAATCCTTTCCAACAAGATTAGTCAAGCCGAGCCAACGAAAACGTTCAGCAATCGACCCGTATATTATTGAAATAAGGAATACTGTTACGGAAAGCTACGAAATGCAAACGAAAATACGTCACCCATGTGCATTACACAAACAGTACAATAGAATAATATTCCATCAGTAAACTTTTATGATGCACTACTTGATTTCCAAGTCTTTGACATAAAAGTTTTGTGAATACGACTGGACGTGCAGGGGAGGCAGGAAAGAAAAAGGAAACTTTTATGATAAAAAGGGTCCCATCATATGTTCAGAATTCGCCTTAGAGAATGACGTGTTCTTTCTACATATTATTCATTTACCCTACCACCCTACCACAGCTGGTCTTCTTTCCGATATGGTAGGTCTGAAGACTGTATGGCGCAACATTCATTCAACTCAGGGCCTTTCAGAGCCTGCTCTCCTCTGCAAGTCTACTATTTAAAAAGACATCCGATTATTGAGCAATTTTACTTTCTCTACTAAGAGGTACTCCGCGCATCACACTTGCAGCAACTTCTTATTTTATGCAGTGGCGGATCAAGCGGTGGGCGGACTAGGCGGCCGCCTAGGGCCCCGCCGTTCGAGGGGGGCCCCGAATTTTCTTAGAAACACTTGCAGTACCGTACAAATGACCTCAGCTACTCTAC
>KI422484.1:48852-98385 GCA_000473375.1 Anopheles culicifacies
AAGTTGTAAGAGCCCCAACTGTCTCGCCGCCTAGAGCCCCTTTGGGGCTTGATCCGCCACTGATTTTATAGCACTTTTAGGAACTCTAGAGATCTTTGGCCTGCCATTTCTGGCATCCATGAATTGGAACGGTTCGGATGCTGATCATGCGATAACAGCTAAACTAAAAAAACGTAGGTACATAGAAGTTTCTCATTACTAATGTAACAATGATCACGCTTCGATGATCCAATAACACGCATCACGATTGACTTTACACGAGAAAATGATTAACTCAAACGGGAATAAATAGACCAATATTTAACCCTGGTCTTTCACAACCAGGCCTGTTATAAGAATCCTACGTGGAATGACTTTTCTGTTACAAGAACAGTGGAACACTGATTGGTCGAACTCATCGGGACTCGAACCTTGCCGGACCTTGAACAATTCGTGTCTATTACTGATCGCTCTGTTTTTAGCTGACATTGCTTTTACATACAATACTTCTTTTTTTTCTTTACAATAGGCCAAATCGTCTTTGGAATTTTTGGTCAAATCGCATTTGGAGCTGCACGAATACTCCGACATTAGGTAAAATCCTCCAGATCAGCAAATTACTTTACTTCAAGACAAACAGCTAAAACTGATAGGCACTCGACTTCTCAAGATGATCATGATCATTTCTGAGTCGGTTCCTGTATGTCATGTTTTATTTCGTCGACAGCAGTCGACACTAGGATGTTCAATCGAGAACAGAATCGAATATGTGCATTTCCTTTGTTATTTCTTTCTTCTTTTTTGGCCCACTCTAATGAGCACATGGGCAGCTATCCGTTTCCATGTAACTCCGATCAGAGCAGCTTTCCTCGATTCTGCACCTGATGTCCCTCAAAATAAGACTCCACTAGATCCACCCAACAAACTCGCTGTGCTCCCTTACGCCGCATGCTGAATTTGTAGCTGACGTGCATCTTCTTTGTGGGGCATGATTTAGACAGCCTCATGACGTGCCGCAACCCATGTATCCTTCCGGTTTTGATCACCGTTAGGATATCCGTAAGACGACGTGCTCACATATACCGCCAAAGTCTTTGGCACTCGCCAGTCGAAAATGTGGAGCGCAATATCCTCCTCTGCCAACATTGTTCAGGAATTCGTAGAGCGATACCGGACTCCGATGGCGGATTAACTTATGGCCGAAGTTAGCGGCCGCAAAGAACCAGCCATATACCTGCTACCCCCCACCGTTGCTCATTATCCACTTCTTACTTTGGTACGTGGAGCATTACACACCTTCCCACCTCCAAATTTTCTGCAAACTATCTAGTATTCAATGTGATAAGTCTACTGCTGCTGTCCAATGGCGATGCATTTCGTGCATTGGAGTCTTCTAGAACTCAAGATTGTTTAGAGCCCATAGTAAATACGATTGCCTGAAAAATGCATCTCCACATTTTACTGGTTATATTAGCATCCGAAGTTACGATTGTTTCTCTTCTACTACCGTAAATTCATCGCCGTCAACTAATAATCTGCTTCTCAATCAAGCTCTATAGCGGTCTCCAATAGGGACCCCAATAAGCAGATATTTGGTATGCATCTATGAATACTGCATTGATCTTCATATCGATGTCATCCTCAAAGCCAAGGAATTGGAGAAGTTTAAAAATTGAGCCTGAATGAGACTTTCAAGAGTAATGTTAAACAGCAAACAGGCCTGTCCCCTTGTCGCAGTCCTCGATAAGATTCGAACGAATTCGAAAACATGTTCAACACTCTCATCCTTCACTTCACATCGTCCATAGTGGCCCTCAACAGTCATACCAGCTTCCCAGGGAATCCGTACTGCTGCATGATGTTGTAGGTTCAGTCCGATGCATGGCATTGTGTGCCGCCTAGAAGTCGATGAACAAATGGTGCGTGGTGATTCATTGCTCCCGGCAGTTATGCAGGATCCCCCATAAAGTCAAAATTTGGTCAGTGATGGAATACCCGTAAACGATTCACGCTTGATAGCTTGCGATAAAATCTGTAATAAGAGGCGCGTGTCTGCAAAAGAGTATTCAGGACATGATCTTAAGTACAGCGTTCTCAAAAGCTAGCACAGGAGGATCAATGCGATATCCATCGACGTATATAAAATACCTACTTATTGGAGTATCTGATCACGATTTGCGCAAAAAAAGAAGATAACGTATCTTTACGTATGCTTGTGGTATATCATCTGGAAATTACACAATTTTAGTACACAATTTAAAGTAAGCCAATTGAGCCAATGAGTTTCTTCGTAATTCCTATATTATGTTGGTTAAAATTAAAAAATAAACTCGAATAAATAATACGTTCGGGGCGGCACGGTAGGAGTGTTGTATCAGCACCGGGCTTTCACACCACGGCCCGGGATTCAAATCCGATTAGGACCGTCCCTCCCTAGAATGGCAGGTGGTAACTGACTGACCTGCTACGTGGTAAATAAAGTCTAAATAAACCTTTAAAATTGGAGGTTTGGAGCGGTTCTGTGGCCGAGGACACCGAGGCGCCGGTCTTCCAACGGACAGGACCGAGGATCGAATCCCACGTGGGCCGTTCCTCCGTACGCAGGACTGACTATCCTGTTACGGGTACATTCAAGTCACGGAAGCCAGAAATGGCAGGCCCAGACCTCTCGAGGTTGTAGAGCCAGAGAAGAAGAAGAAGAAACCTTTAAAATTCAATTAATGAATAGTATTTCTGAAAATAACACCATGAAAGTAGTGTTCTAAACGCCAAAGTGAGATTCCATTTTTTTTAGCTTTTATGTCTGCAATAGCTTTACGAATAAGTTGTCTAAACCGTATTTTATTTTTTCAATTTTATTAATTTACAACTAACTTAAGCCCGTTTACGGATTCGATAATGGCCAAGACGTTAGCAAGACTGAGCCGAAATAAAATCCCTGCTGTCTAGTATTAATGTACACAGGATCGACTATCCAGCACTTGGTAATATAAAGTCATATGCAAATTTCTTGTCAAAACCACAAATGTTTTGATAAGCTTCCCTCACATCGAATCTGAACGCCTAGAATCTAGAGGGATGACGATATTATCTTTCATTGGGAACCCCAAATGCAAAAAATTAGGAATATTGTCATTTAATCTACCACCGTTGTGAAAGCTTCTTCTCGAGAGCTCAGTGTCCTTCCAATCTCGATACCTTCCGCTCTTCATTAAACCTGGCTCTTGCCAGGTTTACTTGGTATACTGGATGATTTCCCCTACTCTTATTCCTCTTAGGATACTCAAGATACTTGATACTCCACTGTCCCAATTTCAAGTCAACTTAAGTAAAATCTAAAATTATCTGTGATAAAAAAAACCCCCTAGTTCTTGGGCTCGTTATCTTTGGCTCTGGACGTAGTATCACATTATTAAAATTTCAATTGATTTCATTTCAAATTAACAAACCCATGAAATGCCAGTGACCTATTTTAGGAATAATATCCTTTGAATTGTTAACTATCGAAGAAGAATTGGTCATTACAATGGATTAATTACTTTAAAATAGTAGAAAAAATTGTAGGAAATAATAAAAGAGCCTAATTTCTCTGTCATTCAGAAACTACATTCAGTGCATATTCATTACGATAATTTTGCTTTGACATAAAAAATCCTTTTGTTCCAACGAATTATACGAATTGTAATAAATCATACTATTTCATACTTATTTTTTTATAGCAGCACTTTTCTCCTCCAAAGGATCCTCCTGTGAATTGATTTCTCATCGATTCACTGTGAAAGCACCGAGCGGTCTTAGGCCATCTCTGGAGTCCGTTACATGGATTTTTTCACGACAGATCAGAGGTTTCGTCTCAGTCCGCATTCGAAGGAACGACCTCGAAGGGATTTGAATATCGGTTGTGGCGTTTAATAGCAGTGCCAGTATCTCCTTAGACACTGAGTCACGGGAAGTTCACAACAACGGTTGAACGCTCGTATATTTTTCATCACACTCAATAACTCCTGTAATCGATTACACCCGGGATAAGCTACTCCTAGCGGTTTGGAGAAGGAAATTACTCCCAGCCAATGTGTATCATGTGTTACTTTAAGTTAAAGCTTTTAGTTATTGGCCGTCCTTCGTGAAATATAGAATAAATACATCATATTTCTTTAACCTGTATATTTCGCCACAATATGTGAATTTTAGTTTCTTTCCCACGTTTCATGTTGGTGTGGACTACAATTTGTTTGTAGTCTTAATTGTTGCTTCAGGAGCGGCTCGTTGGACGAGGAGATAGTGGTACCGATCCTCGAACGGGCAGACCCAAGGTTCGAATCCCATTCGTGCCGTTTCCCCGTACGCAGGACTGACTATCCTGTTGCGGGTACCTTTAAGTCATGGAAGCTACAAATGGCAAGCCAAGACCTCTCGAGGTTGTAGAGCCAGAGAAGAAGAAGAAGAAGAAGAAGACGAAGACAATGTTGTTTACAGACACAGAACGACCTTTTTAAAGCACTTTTCTTTACGACTTGAAAAAAGTACAGCCAGCAAATTTTCAAAGCTCATGTTGTCATAGTACTCTCCAGTCG
The DNA here is from genome assembly GCA_000473375.1 of Anopheles culicifacies. Taxonomy (NCBI): domain Eukaryota; kingdom Metazoa; phylum Arthropoda; class Insecta; order Diptera; family Culicidae; genus Anopheles; species Anopheles culicifacies. The sequence goes on from KI422484.1 coordinate 53,406, forward strand.
AAAATAGAGAGACCAACATTGTCCAGGCAGTCATCAAAAACCGTGTCCATCGGAATTAAGCAAAAATCACCAAACAAGATGATCATTTGATCAATCATCAAATCATTTTGTTATGTTCTATAGATAGTGTAACCCTGATACTGCAATACGCTCAGACCGTTCTAGACGAATAAAGCCAAATAACCCTGATACGAAAATTGCGATCAATTACAAACAAGAACCTTGAAACTATCGAATAGACCATTCCATGTAAACCAAATTTTTCAACCATTTATAGCTGTTGTTACCATTCATAATGCAGCACAGATATAAAGAAGTGCATATTATAATGATATCGCCTTAATTTAAGTACTACTTCCGTCCTACAATGTATTCTAGCATAAGTCAAATATCGAATGGAACATGTTCATTCCACTGTTCTGCACGTAAAAAACTCCCCAATGAATAAGTTTTCTTACCGCTGAATTTGAGCAGCGGTCGCAGTTTGGACGCGCTGCTGATACGACATTCCAGGCGGCGGCGGTTGAGGCGAAGGGCCAGAGTCGGCCCGTTGTCCAGTTGGCCCGACCTGCTGCATTGAACGAATGGTGGCTGCTTCCATCTCATGCCGATAATATCTTCAGCGCATCGTTTCGATCTCGCTCGCAAAATTACTGCACCGGACGCAGCACATGCACAACACACTCACTCACACACACACGCACAGCACAGCACATACACTTACACGGGCAACCGCAACGGTGCTGGGGCCAACACACAAGATACACACGATTGCTTGTACTCGCTGTCGTCGAGACAGAAGCCAGAAGACCTATCGTGGGGTAGCGGTGAAGAGAAAACGGAACAGCCACGATTTCCTTCGCACACAGCAATGTGCAGCACGTTGTGGTCCTTCACCTACCCCCCGTTTTTCACTTAGGATACGTATTACGATGTGTGTGTGCGTGTGCAACCATGCACAACCACCACTAATGCGGGTGAAAGGAAACACAATGCTCCTGCTGCTTGCTGCCACAGATACTTGATTTTCTACCAGCACTTTTTTTTTCTTTCTGCTACTCGGCTTGCTATACTCGACGATGCACTACACATATAGAGGCTTCCTTCTTAATATTTGCCCACTTAACATACCATCTTTTGGTAGAACAGTACACTAGTATGCGTTGCTATTTTATTTTCTTCCCGTTGCGCTCCATACCAAACTACACTTGGCTGCGAAATTGCTGAATTATAATACCGCACTCCTTTATGGTGACACACTTTAACGGTATCTTCTTTTTCCCTTCCCTGTACGCAAATTTTCGGCAATCGAAGCGCAAACTTTCCTCACACACACCCTCTACAAAGCTCTTATTTAGAATGTACTTAGCGAGCAAAGCTAAGTACAAAATATACTATCGCTGATGTAAATTTAAGCTCTCCGTATTGATACCATCAATGAACAAAAACACACATACACATTTAGCTTCGAACCTATTGAAACGCTTTTCCCCCTTTTACTTTTACAGCATTAGTAACAATGAAAAAAATGTTAGTTGTTTTTCGTAAATTTACACATGACTGAAAGAAGAAGTTGACAACATAAAAAAAATTAAACATGCTTGCTACACTGCCCACAAGAAAACACACAAACACGCACATATACAACACGTGAAACTTTAAAAAAATTAAATCACTGATAATTTTATAAACCGACACACCACTGTTCGACCATCCATCCTTGAACTGTGGCAATCAGGAAAATTTTTCATTTTATTTCATTTCATTTCAGCGTTATAAGCAACTTTTCCCTCTAGCCATTCATTCAACACTGAGTTCTAACACTATCAAGCGTGTTTCCACTATATTACCGTCTTCGCACAATCCTTTAATGTAAACTCCATCTTTCCAGTGATGCGATATCTCACATGATAAACCGATAGTTGTGCACATTTAACAATTATGGTTGTTTGATTAGTTTATAAAGACGTTAAGCCAATAGTCTTCATAGTACGGTATGACTAAATGAGGTAGTATATTGCACAAGAAAGATTCTTACTGTAAAATATGAGGCAATCATCAATTACTAATTAAATTTTGTTTCGTCATGAACGAGATAAAAGTTATGCACATACATAATATTTTACAAAGCCAATATATTTTGTGCGAATTGCCAATCAATTGTAAGTAATACTACTTTATTGTTTATTTATTTTTTTTTTCTACGCGTTCAGCATCAAATTAAATGGAGCCATCATTTACACATTTCGATCGAATCTGGGTGGTAAAGAATAAGAAAAACCCAGAACAATCCGAGAGCAAGAGTAAAAGAGAAGCGCGCTGGGAGAGAAAGATGGAGAGAATCTATTTTATGTTCAAAACCGTCTTGTGCGATGAGCAAAGAAGAAGAGCAAAGATTAGAAAATATTGCTTGGAAAATGTGAGACACACCCTGCATGAGCGGTGGCTAAGTAGTTTGTGGAGCCACCGCTCCGTGGTCGGCAAGGAGAAATGAAAAAAAAAATGTTTGTAACATAGGGCTTCTTCCCTCACAGCCCAAGAAAGCAGGCTCCAACTTAAGCTACACGACGTCGCCCGGAATAATCAATAAATGTACATTTGTGCTCGTAATCTCCATGGCATACACTGTAGCAGTACTTCGGTGAACATCATTTCAGGAAATTAAGCCTATCTCTTACTATATCACTGCTGACTATTCCCTTGCATTAGTGCGTTACTACAGCTTAATTAAATAGTCACGCCATCACGGAATGAAACTGTATCAATGCTAGCACAGTAAACCTTATGTGGACATAGAATGATGATCATGGATATTTAGCTTGGTTATCCAAATTTCTCATGTATTTTTACGGACGATTGTACTTGTTATTCATGAATAGCGGACTGGCCATATTCCTAAGCACAATTGTACATTCGCCAAGATAAAAAAAAAACTTCAAAACAATTGCAATTTCAATAAACACAAGAATTAAGCGATACTGAGACCAAAGATGTAGGAAATCAGCTTCATCTTCAGGCCTCATCATTTTCTCGGAATTTGCGTTGACATTCGTCACACAACCTACATTTGAATGAACACAGTAGCTCCTTGCCCAAAACGGAAATTATCGAAGATTTAGACTGGAGCTCACACCTTGCATTCCAATATACAATGCATCATCGAAGTTACTTGACATCGTTAGCCTTGAAATTAGAAAACGCACATTCACAATTCACACATACACACACACACACACACGTTTAGGCGCTGACACCACAAGGAGCTTTCGATTTCTTCATACAACCCTGTTTGGTCCACAGCAATGAGGTGAATATACACACACCGTTGGTTTTGTGAACTTGGAATTGTGGCACCGTACAGGCAGAGGAAGCTAACCACCTATTTTTCCTGAACGATCTTTCCCGGAACAAGCACATACTGTTGGGGTCACTGATTTCCCGAAACACGGGTTGAATTTTTGCCGCACCATCTGGATGGATAGCATCCGCCTACAAATTCACTCACAATTGCCACAACACAACCACCTCTAAAATGAATAAAAAAAAGCATCCAGCTAGGATCCGTGGAACCAACCGATGGTCCGTAAGCCCCGCTATTGCTTTAAGCACAAGATGCGCCACATTACTTTACGCTGCGAATTCCTATAAGGGATAGCTTTATTCTGCTCTTTTGGGAACTGGGCAGATTCAGGCACACACGACCGTTTGCGCCTCACGATGACGACCTCCACTTCAAACGAACACGACAAACGTCGAAGACGACGGACGGCTGCGGCGGCGACGGCAATGACGGATGATGATGATGACGATGGGATTCTACATTTTCGTTCGTACTGTCTATGCTGGCCGTATTTGAGCCAATATGAAACCGCCCAATTAATTGTAACCCTTTAAGATACCGGAAGAGCACAAATGAATTCCCGAAAAAACTCTTTACCGCACGAAATTGAACGATTTATGCAGGAGCACTACAGAACTGGTGCTGCACACGCGACAGCGGCCATTTTCTTTTCCCATGAAACACACTTGGCCGCACTCTCTCTCTCGCGTAACACATTACCCACACGCGCTCGGTCATACCACTACCACTACTATGCAGAGCATACCCGCACACACGCTTACACACTTTTGGATATCTTCCTGCTAGACTCGTGTATTCGCAAATGCTCGTTGAGCTATGCCGTATTGTCCTCCTTTAGCCACGGAAAACACACGCATCGTCAGAGACCTATCATGCTGTGCTGATCGCACCTTCTACTCTTCCGGTGGCTCTCGAAAGAAAACGAACAAAAAAATCGTTACCGTTCCTATCTCTCTGCGTCCCATATGCGTACGTAAAGTTTCTTCTCTCTTCCAACTTCATCTTAACCTGCGCCTTTAACAAAACTGCACACACACTCACTCACACACTACCATACAATCCGTTCTTCGTGTTGCTTGTGGTCTATGTGTTGGTGCCGTTTCGATTCGACTTGTAAACGTTTCCGCTGCTGATGGTCGACTACTGAATTTGTACCTTGCCCTTTTTTTCGAACTTGCAAAGTATTTTGGTATTTATGTTTCCATCGTTTAATACAGCTTGAATACTGTAAACTATCGTTTAGGATGGTTATATATTGACTAAGGTGTTATATTTTGATTCAACAACAACACCAAAGCAGCAACCACACTTCTGGACTGTGCAGCGTAAACGTCGACAATGCGAAATGGCTGATATTATGCTACATAATAAAACATGAAATTGAGCGGCTGCACTCATACTAACGCTGTTGGCTTACAAATTCGCGGCACAGAAAAAAATCGCACTAATGTACCATGGGAAGTGTAACAGCCCATAAGATGATGTTACCTTCGAGACCCATGGCTTGTGTTCGGGGTAGCCATGTAAATTTATCGAGGCAGCGCAATGTTTTTCAACATAGCAAACGGCTACTGAGTATGGCTGCGTAGTAAATTAATTTGTATACGCTAGAAAAATCATGAATTCCCTACGCATATCCATTTGGTTAAATCAAACAATGAAGAGTACAATCGTGTTCCTCTACATCAAGTCTTACAGCCTTTTTTTCTTTTCTATTCTCCGTAGCATAATTTTTACCTAATAATTCAGGAAGCATATTTCTTTTACAACATATTTCCTGCAAGTGTGAGCGAGAGCACATAACACAAAGTGATTGTAATGTGGGCTCAATCGTTTCCACGTTTTATGTAGGTGAAAATGGTGCATATAGCAAAAAAAAGTCTACTGTGTTAAAGATGTACAAATTCAGGGACACCGGCCAGTAAGACAACAACCGGACAGCAGTGTCAGCAGCGGGGTGAATGCCAAATATAAACAGCCATCCCATCATACTCCGCTACCTCTCCGAACATTCCGCCGATACGCAATACGCAAATTTAATCACACCCCAACCGTCCGCTGCCATAACTTCATCCACATCCTTCACGCATGGCTCGTTTCGTACCGCCTGAAGTGGGAGCAAATGGGAATAACAACAGCACAAAAATCCCCTATACAGGGGGAGGAAGCGACACGGTGGGCAAGCAAAACGTCACAACTTTAATCAGCTTTAAGATCGATTCGGCCGTAGACGCGCAGCGCCTGTATTTTAGTTTCATCACCCGATCGTCGCCATCTTTTGCAGGTCGTATCGACTTCGGTGTCTTCTCTCTTGCTGGCGCTGCTGTGTCTTTCCTTTTCTGGCACAGCGGTCGTATGGTTTGTTTGTCGAACGAACATTGTTCCATTACGTGGCAATGACATGCGTAGGGCCGCGTCGTCCGGTGAATCGTTCATGCCTCTTGCACGTCCTCCCAGATGCTTTTCGTCATTAATGCTTTTCTTGCTTATTATTTCGCGGTTTTCGTTGCGGGAACAACAAAATATCCTATATCGGGCATCGCGTGACCTTTCCTAACTGCTCTCTCGCTCTCTCCGCAGCGCAGATTCAATATCTGTCGCATTTTTCCCGGAGCGAAGGGTTTCTTTTTCGATGAGGATGCTGTTTTTCTGTTCGACGGGAAATTACTAACGAATTTATCTCACTTGCACATGCACGTTCGTTTGTCTATCATTCCATTTATTTGTTCTAGTCTTCCGCGACTTTTACCTAGCGAACAATGTCTATTGCTTCTGTGTAAAATCAAACATGGTATCATCGTGTTTCATCTTCTACAAGTACTTTAAACTTATGCAAAAATACATAAGAACAAAGAAAACGAACCTAAACATAGCCGTACGAAGAGTGTGCAATCAGAAGATAAAAATGCAATCATATTTATTTCGATAGTATGGATTTTTGTTGTACGTCGAATGTAAAACAATTACTGTGGTTGCATCAAAAGGGTCTTCATAAACCCTCAAATAATATTGTAATAAAATAAGAACAAAGTTAAGAAATAAACGGAAAGAAAATTAATCAGTAATATTGATTTGTTTCTACCCAGCTCAATAAGCGCATCATTACGGAACTGTAGTGTGGTGGGAAGTGCAAGAAAAAGCAGTATCGTATCCCGCTCAGCGCCGATCAATTAAAGTCAGCTTTTATTTGAACCCCAAACAGGTGCAATAGCTGCTGCGCTGGCCGTCGTAACCGTCTACAAACAACACACACCGTTGCTAACGAATGATTTCTACGCTACCATCATACACATAGAGACAACTTGCATGAGCGACGAACAGTGCCAGCTTCACACGCACATGTCTCGAGCAACAAACTCGTCCCGTGGACTGTGAATATATTTTTAGCAAATTCCTCCGTGCGGCGGCTTGCTGGTACAGTTCTTGCTCTTTATTCCTTTCGTTGTTTTTTTTTGTTTGAGCCCATCGTTCTTGCGTGCACTCGACAGGACGGTTTGCTGGCGTGTGTGTGTGTATGTAAGCCGTACATATCAATGTGTAAGGCATAATGGACTGAAGAAAACCTGAAACCAACGCACCCCAGTAACCATCGGCGGAAAAGAGTGGTTACGACAGATCAACGATAGTTCAAGCAGCAGGAGAAAGCAGGATGGCGTATTGGCATACAGAGTGGCCATCGCGAGAAATCACGGCAACGTTGCAATTGTAAAGGTGAGATGAAGGGAACTAATTTTCTTTCCCACTTGCTCACCAGCGTTAGGTGTGTTTTTACGGAAGTGGTAGGGTAGGGTAAGCTTCCTTTCCCTCGTAACGCTTCACTTTGGCGCTCTTCTTCCATAAACCCTGCCATGGTTATATGGAAGTAGGAAGCAAAGAAGTCGACCTAGCGCGGTACAGATGGGTGGAAATTCTACATTTTGTGTGCGTTTGATTGAAATTCCATCGGAAAAAATGCTACGAAATGAAACTCTTGCTGATCGGTAACACGCGACGAAGAAGACGTCTGCTACCGTTATTTCTTTGTGCGCCGCATATCGTTTTCCGTTGTCTGGTTTTGGCAAACTATTGCTGCATGGAGATCTTCCCTTTACGAACAAATTACGTTGCACCATCCGCAACCATCCCGATGACAAACTTTTGTAATTCTCATATCAAAATTGTCATAGTGTTCAGAATGCTGGAATCACTTGACATTCGATTTAATGGATCTATTCCGTGTCAGTCTTTAAGGCAGCATCATGTTTATTACGATGTTCTAATATATGCTTTTTATATTACGTTTAAAATTTAGTACAGTAAATTCGATAACTATTATAATGCGTAGGATACAGCACTAGTACTTCAAGTCTATAAATTCTTCCAATCGTTCCCTCGCCGTACTGTAAGATTTGATAAGTTCCTTCAGTGTAATGTTTTTTGTTTTTCGCGTACTTTTAAAGTAACCATCATTAATAATCTTGGGTTGGTGCTGTCGTAACATTTGGAAGCGAATGTGTAATTTTCCGGATGATACAGTCTCGTTACCATATCGGTTTAATATTGGAACTCCGGCCTGCAAAGAGACAGCATAAATAGGTGAACATCATAGAATAACATAAATGAAGCAACTTGTCGTACCTTCCCATAAAATGATGCCAGATCCACCGGGCGACGGTTACCGACGAGAAACCTTTCTACACGGTCGGCCAGTGCACTCGAGTTAGTCAGCTGCACAAAGTTGATTGTAGTTTCGTTCATTTGATGTTGTAACGGTATAGAGAGGTGAGAGTGGCTGGAATTGATAAACTTAATTATGACCTTCTGAAATCGTGGTAACAGACGTGTAGCGAATGTAGGGATGACAAACTCCCAGCAACGAATAAAAATCATTCATTAGCATCAGAGGGTTGAGTCACCTACCCCAAATATCGTTCGCGACACCAGTCGTCGATAGCGATGGCTTCAAAGTAAATTTCCAAGCTATGTTGAAATTCTCTCGAATCCGGAAGATTTAGTAGGAGTTCGTGGCAATGTGAAAAATGCCAATAATCATTGAGCTGTTTCGAAGCATGTGTACTGCCTGCTAGCTGACTGTCCTTATTTACCATCTTTACATCCGCAGGAAGCTCGAACCGATAACGTATATGAATTCCGTCGTACTTAAAATCGGATGCGCTGACTATTTCTAGCAGAAACAGCAAGTTGCGATGGAGCTGTTTCGGCATATCGAAATTTCCTTTACGATCAACTGATTGTGACCTAATAGCTTGAGTAGCGCCTATGAGAACGAAATGTTTTGCTGGCTTTGGTAGTACTGATTTTTCTAGAATGCACCTTTCCAGTGCGTAGTGATACATGTGTAAGTTGGATTCACGCATCTCATGATAAAAAGGATTGGTAGTCATAAGGTTGAAATCTGGAAATACTGTCAATATTCTTTCATCGGGACACCAAGTAATGGTGAATAGCAGCACTTCATGGCCCAAATCTGCCATAAGATACATTGATTGGGTTTTGGAAGGAGTACCCTGCGGCTGCTGTTGTTGCCTATGATTTCGGTTGTCGCGATCTTCCGGATAGTAGTTGTCTTCGTCGACGTACGTAAAGAGCAGCTGTGGTGTATGTGACTCTGCTTTCAGCTTTTGGTAATACTTTTTATGATGATCCGTTTTACAGTTCTCCTTTATGCGGTAATAGTCCTTTTCATAGTGGCTAAATACTTTCTCCTGCCAGGATATAATTCGCGTTTCATTTGTACCATTATCCGTTGATTCTCTATCTTCGAGACTTTTGCCAAGACCCTCGAGAATGGGTACATCGATTAGGGAATGGATTTTTCGGATGGTCAATCTGTATAAGACAATCGTACGTTAGTGGCATTATGGAATCATATGTAGCGTTTGGTAAAGAAGAAACAAACCTGCAGCGAAAGTTTGATATGCAGCCACTGGTTCGATAAACTCCAGTTTTGAACTGTTTTTGTATTGAAAACATAACTTAGATCGAATTCTTCACCGCGTTTTTACTAATGGCTATCGAGCTTTCTGTAATATTGTTTCATGCTCACTCTGCGTCATTGTTTTGTTGGTAATGTTACCATGGAAACTCTGTGTTTGTAATTTAGCTAATCAAGCGCAAATTTCCATCACTGAATCATTTTGTTGAATAGACAACTCAAAAATCCTTGGGAGATTAAGTTAATAAAAATAATGCATTAGGGCTTGTGAATTGTTTTAAATTTAACATTTTTATCTCATGGATGGTAGCTATTATTTGTAACAAGAGCGTTTGATCTGCTTTGTGCAATGCTCCTTGCATCAAGTTACGAATGGACGTAGAGTAAAGAAAAGTATCACAAGGGTTAACATCACCGTAATTTGGGCGAAAAGCATAGAAATATCTCCAACTGTGCCGATTTAAAAGAACCTGTAGGAAAAAGTGCTAGACAAATATTTCTAGCTAGCAGTTGTAATATTCGGGCTGTCAAATGCGCGAATGCACCGGAAAACACCGGGTAAATGTTTTGACATAATATCAGTTTTGTTTTGGTTTGGAATATCAGCATCTTTTTCTCAACACCAAAGAATGTAAAGGGTGAATCTACACCAATCTACACGATTTCTGTCCAACTTTTACAAGTGTTTTTTTTGTCCAACTTTTACAAGTGTCCAACTGATTCGGAATTTTTGTCCTTTTAGCTATCAGCAATTGCTTCCACAAGTTTAAGCAACAGCATAAACTAAAAGCACATAGATTGTCTGTTGTACTGGGCAAATATATGGGAAGTGTAGGGGCAGATAACGCCATATTAGCAGCTACAAAAATGAACAACTTCCGTACGACATTTCCATTTGTTTCTCGTGAACTTCTGAACTGGTTTCCTGGTCATATGGGAAAAGGCATGAAACAGATGCAACAAAAGCTGAAGCAGATTGACTGCGTCATTGAGGTACATGATGCCCGTATACCACTCACCGGTCGTAATACGGAATTTAAACACACAATTAGTGGTATAAAGCCCCACATATTGGTGCTGAATAAGAGTGATCTTATAGAAAAGCAATTTGAAAGTAAGATTATAGACCGCCTTCAGCAAGAAAATCACGATCCAGCGCACGTTTTGTTTACAAATTGCAAGAGCCAGTAAGTAATAGTATTCGCTAGAATAAGGATTGCTTTTAATTACATTACATTCTTTCTAGGAGTTGTAGGGGTCTTCGAAAATTGATGCCATTAGCACAGGACCTCATAAACAACTCAGATCGGTATAATCGTTCCAGCCAGCGAGAATTTTGCATAATGATTATAGGCGTGCCGAATGTTGGGAAATCGTCACTGATAAACGTATTACGAAATCGTCATCTAAATAAAAAAGGTGCCAGCCAAGTGGGTGCTGTTGCGGGAGTTACCAGGAGCGTGCTGAACCGTATAAAAATTTGCGAAGATCCTCCGATTTATCTCCTTGACACGCCTGGAATTCTTGAGCCGAATATAGCCGACACCGAAACAGGGTTACGCCTGGCTTTGGTCTCATGTTTGCAGGATCATCTGGTTGGCGAAGAGCTGATAGCAGATTATCTTTTGTTTTTGCTAAACAAGCAGCAAAATTTCCGTTATGTCAAATTAATGGGATTGCACGAGCCAACCGATTCGATTGCCAACGCCCTGATGTCCAACGCTATACATTTGAACAAAATGATTCGCACCAAACAGTTGGATGGAACAAGTGTGCTCAGACCGGATATTAATCTGGCAGCAAAGTTAATGCTAAAATCTTTTCGAACAGGAGCGTTTGGAAAGATTTTGTTGGATGAAGATAAAATTAGATGCCACGAAAATGGCATTAAACTGAAACAATATTGAACCAGGATCCTTCAGTAATTGTGTTATTCTAGACGTATATAGCCACCCAATAGTCGAATAGTAATCTATCTGGGAAATAGACTTTTACCAATATTTTTTTTTTGTTTCGTTTTAATTACATAATCGTTTACTCGTTCAGCGCTATGAGCTTGTACAATTTGTGAGTTCATTCTGTAGTTCCGTAGAGAAGTTAAAAATTTCGTTGGACTTATTTTTCGGATACAATTATGGCAATATCTGCTAACTACTGTTGTTGCTCTGCTGTTCATAAGACAAATAAGAAATAGTCAAATAAAAAGGCAAAAATGAGATATGGTTTTCATACAAATAACGAACACAATTTGGATAAAATATTCAAATTTGTTTAAAAAGTAGGAAAAAGTATTTTCGATTACAAAAAATACGGTTAAATAACTATGGGATTTCAGGATGTGGTCAAAATATCGCATCACGGTTGACATATGTCACTTTCGGTTATCGAATGAAAGCAAACATTTTGATGTCAACGTAGCGAAGAGAAATGACTCACTGTGCGTGAATGTTTGGAATTAGTTGTGCAAATAACTGTGAGGTGGAAAAGCGGGTCGGCCGCATTCGGTATTGGGAAAGTAGAAAGCTATCCAAGGAAGGACATCGTTGGAAAACTGCTTTCCACTTACATTCCTTTAGTTAATATTCGTTCCAGACACTGCTCAGTATTTTATTTCAGTGTTCAGTTTATTTAAGATGGACCGTTGTGAGCAACATGTACAAACGATTCCATTGCACCGTCTTAATACACGTGAAGAAAATAATAGACGACAAAAACTACGGCAGATCTTTGATAAGGTGATAATTAATTTACCCATTCTGAAGATTATTGGTGTTGAAATGAAGGAATTATACTAAGCATAACTTTTCATTTCAGTATGATTCGGATTCCGATGGATATCTCAACATTGTTGAGATGAAGCGCCTTATAAATGAGAAAAAGTGCCCAGACATGCCAAAGGATTTGGCGATTCATCTGCTTAAAGCGTCCGATACAAACAACGATGGCCATCTGGATTTTGAGGAGTTTTACAAGCTCAGCACCGAACACCCGTTCTTTTTGTGTGAGATGTACATCAAGTATTGTAATGCCGTAGTGCCTAAAAGAAACGAGGCTGAGGAAGGAGACGTTTTGGGTAAGCTGAACTTTTAAAGTGTGTTAAGACGTGTATGGCATGACGTAAGTTTTGGTAACGACGTATCGATATGGTTTCTAAATGCTGTACTAAAATAACTACTTGAGATCTACGATTTGATAAAGCAGTTTGATAAAGATTGTACCAGGCTCACTGCATGTAGATTATTGTGAACATGTGGTAGCAAACATATCGCTTTATCTGACTGTACTATATTTTTTATTACTTGTGTATTTGTGTATGATTTTAAGTAAAAACGTTTGATTACTATAGATGGTGAATACGAACAAAGCATGAAACTGTGGCCTCCGCCACTGATGATGATCATATTTTCGATATTGGAAGTAATTTTCTTTGTCATCGATATCGTCAAAACGCAAGAGTAAGTTATACCGCCATTTAAGAGACAACATTCAATAATACACCTATCTATCGTTATCTAGGCAAAACGGTACTAGTACTAGTGGGCCGATGGCGACCTTGTTTATCTACAATCCACACCTTAGGCACGAGGTGTGGCGTTTCCTAACGTACATGTTTGTACACATCGGGTGAGTCACATTGTTTAGTGCCCATCGTATATCAACAATTCTTTGCCACTAACTGATTTGCTTAATTCCTATTTACAGATTCATGCATCTCATAATGAACTTGCTGGTTCAAATATTTCTGGGCGTTGCGTTAGAATTGGTGCACTGTTGGTGGCGTGTGGCATTGGTATACCTTGCCGGTGTTATTGCTGGTTCCATGGGTACCTCGTTGTTTACGCCTCGCGTGTTTCTCGCTGGTGCTTCCGGTGGTGTGTACGCGCTCATTACAGCTCACATTGCAACGATTATAATGGTACGGCGAACAAATGCAAAACTAGTCACTAGAAATGGCATGTTTTTAACTAATGTATTTTTTGTCACCTTTTTACTTTACTTTCAACGCACAGAATTGGAAACAAATGGAATATGCTATCGTCCAGCTGTTTGTATTTTTAGTGTTTTGCGTCACCGATTTAGGAGTTTCAATATACAACAGTATAAACGATCCGTTCGATAAAGTAGGCTACATTGCCCACGCCAGCGGTGCCGTTGCGGGATTTCTCGTTGGAATTGGCGTGCTGCGAAATCTTAAAGTTGAATCCTGGGAGCGTAAGCTGTGGTGGTGTGCAGTAACGATTTACTTCCTACTGATGATCGCCGGCATAATGTACCACTTTTTGGATCCTTCCCATTTTTATTAGGCTGGCGTGAGACAATCACAATTGTATGTTTACAAGCTCAAGATTCCATCAGTATGCTGTATACTTGCATAAAAACAGCAAAAAAAATGATACAAAGTATTGTACAAAGTGCATGCACAGCTCATGTTACTGCTTAGGTGCCTTAGCTTTAGTGCCTCAAAAGCCAAACGACCAATCATTTCCGATTAAAACAAAAAGATAATTGTGCCTTTATATTGCTTGTAACAATATCGAGTTTATGGCGTAACTTTTACTGGTTTATATGAATCCCGTTTTTGGACAAGTTTCGTTTTAAATGCAAACGCCACAATTGCATAGATTATTCATACTGTATTTAGTATTATATTACGAAGGAGAATAAAATCGTTTATACTTAATTATTTTTCTCGATTAAGCTATATTCTAGTATTTGGATTTTTTAAAATCGACGTCATCGTCACCTCCAGATTTGGCCTTGCGTTTTTGAATAATATTCTGAATTTGTTGCCATTCGCGGTCCAACTCGGCCTTTTCATTTTTCTCGGTCTTGTGTTTTCGCGTCTTACGACCATCTTGCATTTTGACACCATACTGGAAGGCAGCTTTCGGTAGCGCTTCCTTGCTGCTCATGTAATCTGAATACTCTTCCTGTGTGTCAAAATCCCAGCGTCCAATCGGGCCCTTCTTGTTTCCAAGATCCATCTTTGTGTAGTCGACCTCATCATCCGAATCATCTATTGCATCGTTCATCTCCTGCAAACCGGGATAGCATTCTGCGTAACCTTCCGGTTCCGCAGTCAGTTTAGTGATCAGTTGGGCGGACAGTTTCGGTGGTGCCGGTACAGGCGGTATGGCAGCAGAATCACGTGCGGCAGCTGCATCGTCGTTGTACTTATCGAAGTAGCTATGTCGCCCCGTATTTCCCTCCAGTTTTGATGATCCCGCTACGTCTTCATATCGACGATTTGGTTGGTAGTCCCCAATGTCACCGTAGATCGAATCGTCTACGATGGCTTTACTGCCTGGTTCATCGCTGAGCTTGAAAAGAGGCTTATCCTTATCACGACGTTTGTTTTTCTTGCTCCTTCCGCCCTGCCGCAAATAGGACAATATTTGAGCAAGCTTATTGATTACAATATCATTCGTAGTTAGCGTTTGTGTATCCCCAACATCTAAAGGCACCTCTGCCTTAGATCGAATCACGGTTGTCGGGATGTCTGAGTCGACATTTTCATCTTCCAACTCAATGTGGTACGCCATTCGACCGGGTGCAAACATTTCATTGCGCTCTATCGTTCTTGACCGTTGCTTTTCCAGTGTGCGGTAAATGTTTTGTCCGAGCACGGTTCGAAATTCTAATTCATCCTGAGGTTCTTTCTCGATGCTACCAGCTCCACTGATCCTCTGCGGCGCTATTGCGGGCCCTGATGCTGGCATTGGCACTTCCGCAGATGGTTCGATGTCGACAAGCTTTTCCATCTCTTCTTCTTGCTCGTGCTCTTTAGCCATGATTTCGCTACGAACCTTTTGCAGTAGCGCATAGTCCAGACCCTTTACCAAATGAGTGTGTTCCATATCACCGCCCAAGAATTTCGATTCCTGTATCTGCTGTCGACGACGTTCAGCTGCATTCAAGCCGGATTTCACATCTGGTGCTACTGCACGATAAGCACTCGTGGAGCTGGAGGAGTCTAAATTCTGGTAATCTGGATTTGCACCGTCCCGCCTCTCTCGAGCTCTATCGCGGTACTTTTCAGCTAGTTCTGCAAGCTTGTTGTCTTCCTGCTTTTTGAGCTGTGCATAAAAATTTTTCTTTTTACGACGAGCTTCGTGTCTTTCAGATGACGGTGGCTTCATGGAGGACGATGATGATGCTGGCGTCCCCGCCGCTCCGGTAGAAGATGCGGAAGATGCCTTGGACATCGCATCACGTATCGATCCAGCAGCATGGGCAGATCCTGGAGGAGCTCTGGGTGTCATAAGCAGTTTACGGAAATCATCATTCGTCAAACGTTGTGTGGCCGGAGTTTCCGGTTCGTGATGGTCGTTGTCCGCAGGCATTTTCACTATTAATAGATTTGCTACTTTTGGTTCCGAATGCCGAGCAATATTCCGCCTTCAAAATGATGCCACTTATTGAGACACTACCAAATAGGAAAGTATACGCATACAGAGTTGTTTTTCACTTTATGTTTCAGAGAAAATCAATACAATTCCTCGGATGATGAATTCCGATTGTTTCGATGAAGGAAAGCCAAAATAAACAGGACTTCAACACACCTAGGACGCCCATTGGCCATGTGGCTGACAATTCTATTAATAAATATGCTTATATGGTGGTCTATTCATGCTGAACATTGCTGATGTCATTGGTTCATTATAGGACACGCATCTAACAGGTGTAAAAAAAAGATCAACAGAAGAAAATCTTTTATACTTATACTTGATATTATTTTTAGTGCTAGGAGAAGTTCAAATTTATTGTTGAAGAAAAAGGCAAATTGAAGGGAATACCCTGCTGCAGCGAATCTTAATGTAGATACCTTGTCTATTTTTATGGCACTTTTAACCTCAAAATATAATAGCTGTCAAACGTTCTTGCCCGGCGTGTTTGATAATACAAACCGCGTGTTCGGTTCAATCGAACGTATTTCTTGTGAATTTGCGCAGAGTTTGGCTTGCTGAAGAAAAATCAGACAATTTTCTTAACAATGGAAGTGGGTAAGTACATTGCTAGTTAAGATAGGTTTCATTATCGATTACGCTTAGCAAAACATGATTTGAAGCAATGCATTATCTTCCACTTAGATATTCCATCGTCGCCAATCAAGAAAGAGAAGAAAAAGAAGAAAATCAAACAAGAACCGGAGGCGGAGATTGAGAATTTGGGCGAGATTCAAAAATCTGGCGATTTTCAATTGAAACCTTCGTCTGCCATTGCTACCTTGGACACGTCGAAATGGCCCTTATTGTTGAAAAACTTCGATCGCTTGAACGTGCGCACTAACCATTACACGCCACTGCCCTTCGGGTCGTCCCCGTTGAACCGCAAGATAAACGACTATGTATCGGCCGGATTTATCAACTTGGACAAACCATCTAATCCTAGCTCGCATGAAGTGGTAGCATGGATCAAACGAATACTGAAGGTAAACAAAACGGGTCATTCGGGAACGCTCGATCCGAAGGTAACGGGTTGCTTGATCGTGTGCATTAATCGTGCCACGCGGTTGGTGAAGAGCCAACAGAGTGCCGGCAAGGAATATGTGGCCGTGTTTAAGCTGCACTCTGCCGTGGAGAAGATTGCTAAAGTGACCCAGGGTTTGGAGAAGCTACGTGGTGCACTGTTCCAGCGTCCTCCGCTGATTTCTGCCGTCAAGCGACAGCTGCGTGTGCGAACCGTGTACGATTCCAAGCTGTTGGATTACAATGACCAACGCAATATAGGCGTATTTTGGGTAAGTTGTGAAGCTGGTTCCTACATTAGAACGATGTGCGTGCACCTGGGGCTTGTGCTCGGTGTCGGCGGACAGATGTTGGAACTTCGCCGCGTTCGTTCCGGCATTCAGTCGGAAAAGGACGGTATTGTGACAATGCACGATGTGCTTGATGCACAGTATCTGTACGAAAATCACAAGGACGAGTCGATGTTGCGCCGTGTGATAAAGCCACTGGAGGGATTGCTCGTAGGCCACAAGCGCATCATCATGAAAGACAGCTCGGTGAATGCGGTGTGCTATGGGGCGAAAATATTACTGCCCGGCGTACTGCGGTACGAGGATGGGATCGAGATCGATCAAGAAATCGTGATCGTGACTACCAAGGGCGAAGCAATTGCATTGGGTATTGCTCTAATGACGACGGCCACAATGGCTGGGTGTGATCATGGAGTCGTTGCAAAAATAAAACGCGTCATAATGGAGCGCGACACGTACCCACGCAAATGGGGCCTTGGTCCGAAGGCTTCGATGAAGAAACAGTTGATTGCCTCGGGCAAGTTGGACAAGTACGGTAAACCGAATGAAAACACACCGAAAGATTGGCTCAATAGCTATACCGATTTTAACCAGTCGGCTAAGCAAACGAATGGCAATGGAACATCCTTAGGAGACGATCTAGGAGGGGGCAAGCGCAAACTCAGCATTGGCGATACGAACGCGGAAGGTAATGAAACTTCGGCTTCTGTGGCCGGTGATGGAGAAGAGAAGAAAAAGAAAAAGAAGAAACATAAGAAGGATGCTGAAGATGCCACAGAAATAGAGGAAGCAGCGGAACAACCAATGGATCAAACGGAAGGAGATGAAAATGGAAAGAAGGAGAAAAAGAAGAAGAAAAAGAAGGATAAAAATATGTCTGTAGAGGAGGCTACAGAATAAAGAAGGATCGGATTTTACTCCACTAGAAGTATCGACGAAGAAGGATAGCATTTGTATCAATGGCATTGGTTGTTGATTGATTTTATACAAAGCAACGATTTGTTTGGATGAAACGATTTTTGAACTCTTTGTTTCATTTTCCATCCATTACATAAATAGCAGATAGGTTAGATGGAAACCTGGCGAGCAGTTTGATTTTGAACATTGTATCAGTAATTACCTGGTCTGGTATCAATAGAGGAAAGCGCAAGAAAGTTCATTCAACATTGCGATTATTCTTTCTTTTGCAATTGTGCAAACTTAATGGACAGAAGGCAAGAGACATATTCTTAGAAACAGAATATGTGTAATTTTGTTTATAGAATTATTTCAAAAAAAAAATACAACAAGCATGTTAAACAAGAATTAATACTTTAAGCCTAAGAAATACAAAAAGGAAATCGAAATGAAAAAAAACCTTTGACATGAATGTAATCCACACGTATACCGCTCCTGGAAATTGAGAAATCTTACGCTTAACATAATGATCGGTATGTAAGAAGACTAAGTAAACCTATGTCTACAAGAAGCAGGGCTGTTACAACTGGCGCGGATTTTGCGTTTCGCGCGGATTTGGCGCGTTTTCACTATTCATCGGCGCGGATTTTGCGGATATAGAAACGGAATATTAGGGGGAAGTTTTCTCCCTTTGTGCTTTATCATGAGCTTGAGTCGTTTCTCATACTAATCCCTAGTGGTACGCATCTGCTCCATCGGCATTTCGTCACAGATCAAGGCAATAACTTTCTTAAATTGGTCGACATTGTTCATTTTATATTCGCTTTGCTTAGCCAGTATGTGTGACACGCACATAATAATCGAGGTCCTGGGAGCTGGGAGGCCATAACATCTTATCTGGAAACTCCGTCAAATCCTCTTGAAACTACGCTTTGATATTCGTCGTCTGGGCAGGAGCGCCGTCTTGTTAGAAGAAGTAAAGGACTTCTCCGTAGAGATCCTGAAGTGCCGGTGCCAAAACCTTTTCCAGAACCTTGGTTTTCTAGAACACGGCGTTAATTTTGAAGTTTTTTCGATGAAAACCAGTGGAAGCTTTCCACACATGAATTCGATCCCCCAAATCGTCACCGATGCTGCACTATGGAACCTCGGGATGTTTATTTGGGATGGGGGGATGCTGGCCAACATGGGCGCCCACAGCCGAACATTTTAAACATTGTACGGTTGCTCCAAAATGAAGAGTTTCTTTTCAGAAAATACGAACTGCTGATCTGTGTGCTTGCGCGAAAGTATCATTTTGCATCTGTGTAGCCTCTTCTTCTTTGCCAGCATGTTAAGTCCGTTACTCCATGTACTTTCGGTACTTAACATTTAGTCGGTACCACGTGCATCAGTTAAGCTACACATGATACTATAGCTGATATCAAACTCATTCACAGAATACACAGAGTGCACGACTGCAAATCAATGAAAGTTGTATTAGGGCATATTGAACACCCTTGTAAGTAACCCAGAAATTCTGGCGCGGATTTGAAATGATTTGGCTCGGATTTAAAATGGCTTGGCGCGGATTTCGCGGATTTAAAATTGAGACTTCTGCAACAGCTCTGAAGAAGTTAATATGCAAAAATGAATTAGAGGACCAATGCGGCTTTTACTGTGAATAACAACTACCATTCGAAGTGGATCCAGATGTAAAAATTCCATTTACAGTATGTTAAATCAGATATCTATAACGGCCAGGCCGTGCTACAAGAACAAAAAAAAAAGTTAAATCAGATTAATCAGATCTACCAGACGTGGACTAGAAATACGAACATGCTGAAACATGCAGACACAAACTATGCTACTATGGATGGCATGGCATTGTTGAGTTCTGAGAGGTGAGCAAACAGTCATCAAACCATGTGATGTGAAAGATCAAATTAGCACTGAACACAGTATCGTCAAAGAGTTCGAGGATGCTCTTGGCGTTGGATAGTGCTGGAACACGGGTACTGTACACAATTGTAGGGAAAAGACTAACTGTTGTTTATTCAGTAAAATGGCCACAACAAATGTTGCTCTACAAAAGAAGGTAAAACACAGTAAGAATGCTAGGGTATGGGGTCTGTCCTTAAACTCCAGTATTGTCGCGGATCCACTGGCGGTATTGCGAAACGCGCGTGTATCCAGTCGGGGTCGTAGCGTCACACGAAGCAGTGATGAGCGAAGCGATGCCAACCAGTGTGTCTATGCGGCGCTCAGAAACGACGAAGCCAGCTCCGAGATCTCCATTGCACACATTCGATCGTTGAATGCCATCTTCGGCGCAGAAGTGATTCGGGAGCGTGATTTGATAAATACCGACACAACGCGAATCGCTGATCACGCGCTGGTAACCCACCTTCAAGAAGTCTGATCGTGTTGTCCCTAGCAAGATAAGGTATGTATATTGGTGAGTGGTGTTCATAAAACAAAATACATCCATTTTTTTTGGTGCTTACCTCCGACTGTGTTGAAACCAAACCCAACGACCATGCCTTCCTCATTTTCGTAAGGTAGATTGCGTCCTTGAATGGGCAGCTGGATGGGGCTAATCAGAGCCGAAAAGGTGACTGGTTGAGGTATAATGATAAATCCAATGTCATTCGCACGATTGGCCATGTTGAAGTTAGGATGGGCAATGGCTTGGGTGGACGTTTGCGTGCTTAGCTGCCCGAACACGGTACTACCGAGTCCAACATCCCAGCGAACGAAACCTACAATGTTCTGTGCCGCTGTCAGGATGTGTCGATCTGAGATCAATGATCCACCACCATAGAACCCAGAGTTGCCTGAGTTTAGATACAGCACGTAGACGTTGAACGGTGTGTTGGGAGCATTTAGTCCATTAACTATGCGAGGGTTGCGATCCGGTTGCAGCTGATTAAGAGTGAACAAGTATTTTTGTTTAACTATTGAGCTAGGCAATTAAACATACAAACGAAAACCTTCACAAACTCACTTCCAGGGCTGACACGTAACATAGCGTAACTGCAAGTAGTAATGCAACGTATCCTTTCATGATGCACGATGGTTATACAAAAGGTTGTACCAGTTGTATGCTCGGAATGGGCAAACTTGCAAAGCACCAGCAACACTCTGTTTGGAGGTCAATCGGGAAACGGTGCCTTATATACAGCCGGCATTTGATGGTGTTTCGTTGTCGATCGGTTTGGGGTTTTCACGCGATAAAGGTGTTTGGTAAAACGGTCTATGATGGTTCGTTCCTTTTATCAATCATGTTTCCGCCCAAATGTGTAACAATTCGATATTGTCGCTGTCGAATGTGTAGAATGTCGATAAGAGATCAATCATAAAGCAGCACAACACCTGAGTTGGATGATATTCGCTAGCCAGACATGTGTTGTTACGAATGCACTTTTCATTTCTGCCCGATGCATTTTCATTCACATTTAGCTTTCATTCACCTATACCATTGTACGCATTGTTTGATGAGATGGTACATTTTCGGCAGAAGATGATTTTCCCGTTTTATTTTCCTTTTTAGATTTTATTTTATCAAGCTGTGACATCATGAATAGGCGTTAGTGCTTGAGTGAAGTTACTGCTGGCTAACAATTAAGGTGTGACCGTAAATCCATGGCAAAGCAGTGATTGATCGAATTGACTTATATTGGCGCCTTTACCAGGGATTTGGATGACTAGGTAGCTTAATGATTGATGATTTGAAACCATCAATATTTAACCAATACTCTACGTAACTATGATTGCGTTGCATCGAATAATGTCAACGGATGAGTAATTTGTTGCTATCAAATACTTGCAAAGGTGTGTATTCTGCAATTTCAGCTTTCCTAGCTTGGGTTGTATTGGGTTGTACGTATTCCGTGATTCAGGCAATGGCGGATTAAGCTCTTTAGAGGCTCTAACCGTAAAGGAAGGCTTCATCATCAGTAGATCTTTTGACATTGACACATTAACTTCGAGGCGTGTATAGCATCGCGTGTGAGAGGGGAGGAGGGGAGCCCTTTATGGTTATTGATCTTCGAGCCCCATCCGGTTTCCGGGTTCCCTGACACCCTCAGCTGATCTTCGTTTCAGTAGCTCAATAATTACATAATGCACGGAGGGTATGGTCTAACCCCCTAGAACGTATTCTAATGACCGAGAAGATCAGTTCTTCCGAAGCACCTGAATGACTCCTGAGGCCCTTTGAATGGCGAGGCCCTTGGCGGTTGCCTACTCCGCTTCAAGGGAAACGCAATTGGAACCTCAGAACAGAGCACTTTAACTCTGAATCTGTAACTTTTCACAAAGAAGTGATGGCGTACGATTTCTTAAAAGTAATACTTCACATGATGCTCTGAAAAGAAGTTGTTTTCATTGATAGCAGCAAGTATTAATATAATACCATTGATGTATGCCATCCCAACACAAGATACAACACGGATCGGTTGCAAGTCTCTGAAGTCAGTTAGTTAGGAATGCAGCAGATCCAACTCTTAATGTTGAAATATGTCGCTTTAGAAAAAGAGTACTTCCTAGTATCAAAACTATTTTTGAAGGTTAGTTATAGTAAAACCTTAACTTTACGGTCGCCCAATTTTAGTCGTTTGCGTCATGATGCAGCTTTGCTTTTCAAGTGCTTCTGCTGGAGTGGAGTATTTGGGAGAAAGCAAGTTAGAAAATACTGTCTTTTATGCTCTTTGCTACATGTTTCGGAAGCTATGAAGTATGAAGTGTTAGTGAAAATTCATTAAAAAGTACCTGAAACAAAGACAGAAGCCTTCCTACTTGATTTTTAAAACATTCCTGGAAGGTGTCTTACGGAACTTGGTACGAGCCAGTAAAGATGGGAAACAACCTAGAGTGCGGTAACTAAGAAGGGAACGGGAAATCAACCACTGTCCAAATCTTCACCATGTGGCAGATATATCCGCGACTCGGGGAAGAAACTTTGGGGACCATGTTGGTTAAGTCAATCCAGATCTTGGCATACGTTGGTAACATATAAGAGGACTGAGTAGGCTAAGAAAAACCTGAAGTTGGAGATTGATTAGGATGATCGCGTAATCTGTGGCCCTGCTAAAAAACACTAACCTACACAGGAGTGACGAGAGGTGATCGTACTAATGAAGTCATCCAAAATTTCACCTACTTTTGGTCCAAGGTCAGCACCGATAACAACATAGATAGTGGCGGATTTTGACATTTGAGGATCCCAAGCGGAGTGAAGATTGGTGTCTGGAAATGTGCAGAGCCTCCCACTCAGCAGCCCTCGGGGAGAACAAAGTAGAACTGTCTTCGGGACACCGTAAAATCCGCCACTGAAAATAGATGTTGAGATACGTGCTAGAATGCTGGCCGCCAACCGATCTTTCTACAGTCTGAGGACACTTCTCCACTCAAAACACCTTTCGCGATGGTCGAAGCTGGGATTGTTTAGTCCCTGTACACCACCAGCCTCTGGCACATGGACTATGACGAAAACGTCTTACCCGTATCTTAATGGATTGGCAAACGAAGGCGCTCGAACGCGAATGCTCTACACCACTCCTGCAGTAGGTCAAGATTAATTGTAGCGCCGGATAAGTCAGTAAGTAATATTTTTGCGTAATACATATAATTATTGGTAGTGCTGGTCGAAATGCTAGGAAAATTAGAACATGCGATGAGGTTTATCTATGTTGATAGGGTTCATGCGATTAGCAATCATGTGTCATGCAGATGTCAAAATACTATTTATTTGCTTAGTGATGCCTTGATTTACTTATGTGAATCGATATTGCGTTTCACGCGGGTCGATTTGCTGCAACTCAACTATTGGAAGTGATTTAAAATAATGGGTATCGTTTGTGTTTGGTATTAAGTAACTAAAGAGATAAGCTCGCTGTTGTTACCGACAGTTCCGTGGAACGAATTATATTTATCGATCGTCTTCTTGCGTGCTCGGCGGTGGTTGCCAACTCAGTGTAGGGACATACTATATCTTGCGAGCAGTTGCATTTCAGTACGAAACCTTTTCCCATCTCCTTGTAGTCCAATATCATAACAGAGGTTAGCGTAGGTTGTTGTTGTTAAAGTCGTTATTTCGGGATTCGGTGGAGTTTCTTGGATGGTGTTTGAGCATTGCGCAATCATTAGTATCTAGCTCACAATGGATGCAAAGGTGCGAAGCCCTGTGGTTTTCGATATCCAGCTTAGATAATTAACTGTACGAATGTATCCGGATGGATCACCGGTACTACAACCCCGGCTGGATACGAACGAAACTACCCCTATCTGTACCCAACTACCGTCGTCCTGTTGCATTACCATGGGGCCGCCGGAGTCTCCTTGGCAAACGTTTTGATAAGAGCGCTCCCAACCGACTGCGCAGAGTGTGGTGTTACGTATGATAGACGCACCATAGACGGTCGTACACTCGGCGTTTGAAATGATGCGCATTCGTTCGTACTTTAATATCGTCGATATAGATTGGACAGCTGAGAGATTGAAGAGCGGGCAATGTTAATGATCGAGAATGTGAATTGTCAGTGGGTCAAAAGTATGACAGCCTACCATCAGATGTTCGTCCAAATCCTGATACCGTAACCTGGCGACCAACGTACAGATCTGTGGGTGGTAAATGTATCGGTAGCTTGATCGGATATATCTCCAAACTGAAAGGCACCAGGGATGGTAAACGGATAAGCGCTACATCGTTCGTAAGTTTCCACGGATCGAACTCCGGATGCACGAACTTGCTGACCGTCGACATTGTTAGACGCGCCATGTTTAAATGAATCGATCCCAGCCCTATCTGGAAGACGGTATAGTCGTTGGCACAGTGGGCTGCTGTTAGAATCCACTGAGCATCAATGAGGGAACCACCACAGACCGTTACCGAACGACCAAGTGTTGCCCGTATTGACACTTGCCAAGGAAACTGACCCGTCTGTGCTGTTTGTCCGTTGACAATTTTGGCCAGCAATTCGCGTGTTGTCGACCGAGCGTTGTGCCTGGGGATGGGAATGGCAGTGATCTGTTCTTGAAAATGTTGATAGCACTATATTGTACGCGCATGGAAAAGTTAGGCGGCGCGCTAACGGTGCGTTGGCATGGTTGATCGTACCTTTGCAGCCGTCCCGTTACTGCATGCTACTTTGCCAGTAGTGGATATACAGACGCACAATATCACTAGAATCACGGATAGTTGAGACCACTGTTTCTGCTTCATTGATCTTAGTGCGGTGTACCATCGTGCCTTACGATCTTGAACCATTCTGCTTTAGGAGGGCTAGATAATGAAATGAGCGTTGCAGCAAGTAAGCGCGAAACAGCAGGTTTACCGAACGAAAATGGTGAACCACCTGGGGGAACATTCTTATATCTGTCCACACCACAGTAGACCTTCATTCGATTAGATCGGAAATATGGGCCTCAGCTATTGCCAGAGGTTGCAGCAAGTGGAAAAAGTTGTTTTTGCAGGCAATCTCATCGCCTAGGACCGATGTTATCGGCACATGCGGACAGTGGAATACACTCATCATACACGGCCGAGAGGAGAAGTAGCATGCGAGATGAATTAGCGGTCCGAGTGTTTTTGTCATGCCTGTGCGTGAGCATGAATCCTGTCCATACGACTGGCGACAGTATGGATTTCTTTCGAGGCGAGAAAGATAAATCCTTTGGTTTTGGTGTGTTTCTCATCGAATTACGTTGGCTGTAAAACCGTTATATGAGCGATTTCTACACATGTGATTTGGTAGAACAAAAGTAGAAGAAGATGGTGATGATATGATGGTGCACACTATCACTTATCGCCTGCATGTCGAACGATGCTATCTTACCGTGTGCTACGTCTGTGGAATTGGTGGCACTGCCACATTTTTAAGCAGTATATTTACACACAGGTAGACACACCACAGGAAGTGGTGAAGATTTTTCTTGGTATACATAGATTTCTCTTGATGTCACGCAATATTTATATGCATTTTCTACACAGAGACTTGCACTAACAATAGATACTATTTGTGAGGTAAAACATTGGTGCAGTAATGTTGTAGAAACTGTTCCTCTGGTTATGTTTTATGTACATACAATTATAGCAAAACAACTGTATCTGCGTGATATTGTTAGTATATGAAAATCTAATGCAATACACGAATTCATTTTATATAAAGCATTTTTTTATTGCAATCCCTTCCCGAACCAAAACAAAGGAAAATCTCATAGAACTAATCTAGTAACAAAAAAAATCCGCATCTATCAACAGCTACAGTTTTGACGATACATGGGTTGTAGTAAGTGGTCAGTGGAGCTATGCTCCAAGTGATGTAGGTTTCAACATTTTATCGAATGCAGTTCTCACAGAGCACGATGCAAAGGTTATTTAATGGTATCAGTACAGCAATACCAGACGAAACACAAGCGGAACAAATAATTCAACATCATAGGCCTGATTTTAAGGACTATGTGTAAGCTAACTTGTACGTAAGCTAGTAACGGACGTTGAACACATATCGTTAAATTACAGCTTCATTGGTGCTTTCTTCTTATCAGCTTTCTTTTGTAAGACTAAACAAGGACATAAGTAGCGATTCTAAAACACATCATCTTGTTTTACATCTCATTCAAGGGTCAGCAGTAGATCTTCTCCTTCCAGCTTCATGCCACTACTAATGTCCAGTGTTTTC
Source organism: Anopheles culicifacies (assembly GCA_000473375.1). Taxonomy (NCBI): domain Eukaryota; kingdom Metazoa; phylum Arthropoda; class Insecta; order Diptera; family Culicidae; genus Anopheles; species Anopheles culicifacies. Next base: position 80,021 of record KI422484.1, read on the forward strand.
ACAACGCCAGCTCGGGGCGACTGGACGACCATTTCCATTTTCATTGCCGACAGTACAACCAGTGGCTGACCCTTTTCGACGTGATCTCCCACTTTCACTTTGATTTCTGCAAAACAGATTGCGATGGAGAATGGGAGGGAGATAGAAAAAGAGAAGGAAAGAAATGTGCATTAGAAACTGTTTGCAGTGGATGTTATCATCAAATGCTCACCAATAACAGAGCCAGGCATCGGTGCTCCAACTTCATTTTTGTTACCCTTTGTTGCTTTTGGATGAATGTGCAATTCCTTGACTGCTTCCTTATCACGTATTAGTACGGAACGCAGCTGACCGTTAAGTTCGAAGAACACTTCACGTTCGCCATTGGCGGTGAGATCTTCGGCCATCGCTAGCGTCTTAAATCCGAGCGTTTTACCTTTCTCGATCGTAACTTCAAACTCTTCACCCACTTTCGGGCCGGTTAGGAAGACGCGAGTGTTCAGCTTATCGACCGGACCGAACGTATCGCGGAAGTTAAGGAAATCGTTTGTTACTTGAGGATAGAGTGCGGCCGACATGACATCACGATCCTTCACGTCGGGATGAGATTCCTGAAGCGATTTCTTAAGTGCATCGAAGTCAAGCGGTGCGAGCTGGGCACCAGGGCGTCCTTCTATGCGTGGCATGTCCTTAAGCACACGCGATCGAAGGGGCTCCTGGAAACCACCGTGCGGTGTACCGATAGCTCCTTGCAGGAACTCGACAACCGACTTGGGGAAGGAAAGTTCCTCCGCCCGATCGAGCACTTGTTCGGCTGTCAGATGGTTCTGCACCATAAACTGCGCCAAGTCACCAACGACCTTTGACGACGGCGTTACCTTAATTATATCGCCCAGCAGCAGATTTGCTTCGCGGTATGCCTTTTTAACGTCCTCAAAGAAATCACCCAATCCAAGTGAGTACGCTTGGAATTGCAGATTCGTGTACTGTCCGCCAGGAATTTCGTTCATGTAAACGTCGGCGTTGCCCGATTTCATCGTAGTTGTACACTCGAAGGGAGCGTACAGTGTGCGGGTTTGCTCCCAGTAAGCAGAATATTCGCTAATATCTGGCAATCCCAGACCAGTATCGAGATTGGTACCCTGCAGCGACGCAACTACAGCTCCCATACTGGGCTGAGAAGTCATTCCTGACATAGAATCTACTGCGACGTCAACGACATCTGCTCCAGCTTCTGCACATGCTAGCATGGAAGCTACCCCTGCTCCGGATGTGTCGTGAGTGTGAATATGAATCGGCACATCTGGGTGTTTTTCTCGTATAGCCGAAATGAGCAGCCTATGCAAATATGAAGAAAATGGTTAGTCGAGAGAGAAAATGGTTCGGGATGATAATTTTACTGGTATCTCTTACCTTGCTGCCTGTGGTTTTAGCAATCCGGCCATATCTTTGATACAGAGAACGTGTGTTCCTGCTTTGACTAATTCATCGGCCAGGTTGGTGTAATATTTGAGGTCATACTTTGTTTTTTTCGAATCACTAACATCTCCAGTGTATGAGATGGCGGCTTCCACCACACCACCTGCATTACCGGCCGCTTCCATGCCCAGGATCAAGTTTGGTAAATAGTTCAACGAGTCGAACACACGGAAAATGTCCATTCCGCATTGTACCTATAGATAAAACACAAACTCATATGATGATTATCTTTCCACCGGACGAGACCTCTTCGAAACATTCGACAGCAATTCGCCAAGTTTGCTACTATAGAGATAGTACTTACCGATAGTTCACAGAACTTGTAAACCACATTATCGGGATAGTTGGTGTATCCAACGGCGTTCGCCCCACGCAATAGCATTTGGAACGGTATGTTGGGAATTTGCTTGCGCATTTCTTCCAAACGTTCCCAAGGGCACTCGTGTAGGAATCGGAGTGCTACGTCGAAGGTGGCACCGCCCCAGTTTTCAAGCGCATACAGGTTGTTAAATTTGTGTGCCACGAATGGGGAAATCTTTAGCAGATCATGTGTTCGTACACGGGTGGCCAGAAGCGACTGATGAGCGTCACGAAACGTTGTATCCATCAACAGTAGACTTTTTTGTTTCCGTACTGCCTTGGCGAAACCTTCCGGACCTTGCTCTTGCAGAATTTGTTTGAAACCGCGCGGTGGCTCTGTAACTGTTTGTACATAATTAATAAATGTTCCTGAACCCGGGATATTCGAAATGTTCGTGTTCATCGTGAGAAGAGAGTTTAGAAAATAAGAAAGATTACATGCTGTGTTTACAGTGTAAATGTAGGCATTGTCCAATGGTGGGCATTATGGAAGTTGACACGATAGATTGTTTAAAAAGAAATTTAGTACTTAAGAAAGATTCATTAGGTACTGTACCGCTTAATTTTACAGAGTATTTAAAGGCTGCAGCTTTTATAATTAGTTATTATTTATGATTTAATGCAACCGAAACCATATCTCCAGCTTGATAGATGAGTTTTAATCTTCATTAACAAATAATGCAGAACAAAATGCAAAACTATACATCGAATTCACTATTTTACAATTATTTAACTATAGATAAAGTGTTTTTTAATTGTAATTTAATTATTTATGCAAACCCTAGTTACGTTTAGAAAACATACAAACACGTAAACTAGTATGTTAGTTGTGAACAAACGGTTAATGGGGCGAAGTTACAGGAAAAAATCTTTTCCAGCAACAGTAGAATTAAAAATTGGGGGGTTAATATGTGTTTTCTTGCGAATTATTCTGTTGAAAATGATAAGTTCATGATGTCAAGTAACAAGATATAAAGAGATATGTAAGTCCACAATTAAGATATTAATTAGCAACAACTGTAGAGTGAAGAGCAATTTCAAGCAATGAGCCAACAGGTGCATACAGTTCCACATTGTATGAAATGAATTTTAGTTTCGTGTTTCAAATTTTGTGTACGACCCAATATGAAAACAATGTAGTCTATTTCATTCTTTTATGTTTTTTTTGCATATGTTTCAAATATAACACCTAGTTTATCAATCATATGTGATTTTACGAGTTCTACACAAGATTTTTTTGTTTACAAATCCAAATAATAATTTAGTAAAGCAATGGACCATATTTTGTATTCGATCGCTACCTCTGTTAAAATGTTAATACGATAATACGTAAATGTGAAACACGTGTAATTTTTTTATTGTATTTTTTTTTGTAATATGTATATAAAAAAAAGAAAATCAGAAATCGAACAGACCTCTCAGCTTTTAAAAGTACTACTGTCAGTTTGCCACATGCGTTAGATTAGTGTTGTAGACATAAGGTTTGGAGGAGTGTTTTTGTGTTTTGTTTCTGTAAAATGATAGAGCGTGTTTGGGTTCGTGTGTATAAAATGTTAATTTTGTATTGGTAATGCTGAATGTAAGAGTCTTTGTGTTGCATAGTGTTGGCAATTAGCATCTTACAAAGCTACGTTTTACATTAAGCGGGAAAGAGAGACAATGTACCTTTTCTTGTACCCTCTTCTTCCTCGGCCAGTGCCTCCGGTGAGAGATCTATAAGCGTATGTCATATTCCGCCAATAGTGCGTTTGGTTCGCGTAAGTGTGTTTTTAAATATGCGCACGAGTTTAGCGCGAGAAATTTAGCAAAAGGCATTGCATACAGATGGAATTTGGAAGTAGCACACCGATCGTCATCATATAGTGGTTGTCGTCGTCGTTTGTTGCAAAGGCCGATCAGTGCATAATAATCGAAGTCGTTAATCAACACATAAAGAAAACCAACAGCACACGTACGTTTTAACAAGAAATTAGGACAAAAAGGGGAAAAATATAAATATAAAAAAAGATTTCTTTTATGTGATTAGAAAAAAAACTATACAAACATGAAACACACACACAAGTTATACAAAATAATCAACAAATATGCACCATTTTGCGGGCTAAGTATTGGTGCTAAATGCTTACGATTATGATCCACTTACCCAATGGCAGCTGCGGCACATGTGGCTGAACTTCTGCGGGCTTTAGTTTGGTGGCTAATGGCGTAGTAGGACCATTGACCAACACTTCCCCAAGGTAGTTGAGAAGCTTTTGTGCACGATTTTTCGACTTGGCAAATCTGAATAGTTGCGGATGTTCATCGATAAAGTACGTGTCTAGGACACCGTTTAGGAATTTTTGATTTTCGAGCACATTAAGCAAGAACGGAATGTTTGTTTTAACACCACGGATGCGGAACTCGCGCAAAGCACGATTCATCTTCGCTGCCGAAGACTGTAGATCAGAGGCATGCGATATGACCTTGACCAGAAGTGAATCGTAGTATGGTGAAATGATCGCACCAGCATACGCCGACGCACTGTCCAACCGAATACCCATGCCTTCTCCGGAACGGAACACTTCCAAACGACCCGTGTTGGGTTGGAAGTCATTAGCTGGATCTTCCGTCGTAACACGGCATTGAATAGCATATCCTTGGGGCTTGATGTTTTCCTGCGTGTAGCCCAATTCCGGTAGAGTCATTCCCTCGGCAACACGAATCTGCGACTGTACCAGATCGATTCCGGTTATCTCCTCGGTAACGGTGTGTTCCACCTGCAGTCGGGCATTAACTTCGATGAAGTAAAAGTTGCCTGATTCATCGCACAGGAACTCGACCGTGCCTGCATTTTCATAACCCACGTGACGCGCCAAACGCACAGCATATTCGGTCATTTTGTCTCGCACCTCAATAGGCAGCCGGGGTGCCGGGGCGATTTCGACAACCTTCTGATGCCGTCGTTGCACGGAACAGTCACGCTCGTACAGATGGACGACATTACCTGCTTTGTCACCAAGCAGTTGTACCTCGATGTGACGCGGACGCTCTATAAACTTTTCGATAAACATGGCTCCGTTGCCGAAAGCGGCTTTGGCTTCCGAACTGGCACGCATAAAGTTATCTTCAACTTCATCCATTTTACGAACAACGCGCATACCACGACCACCACCACCGTACGCTGCTTTGAAAATAACGGGAAGCCCATGTTTTCGGCAAAATTCTACTGCCTCTTCCTTTGTAGTTACCGGTCCGTCTGTACCGGGTACGATAGGAACTCCGGCTTCAATGGCAGCTTTTCGTGCCGCCACTTTGTCTCCCATTTGTTGCACAACTTTGGGCGATGGGCCAATGAATCGTAATCCTGCATCAATTACTGCTTGGGCAAAATCAGATCTTTCTGATAAAAATCCATAACTGAAACAAACAATCATCATGAGTAGGTATGAATTCCATCGTTCCTCTGGTAGATTGATGATTTGAGATACATACCCAGGATGGACGGCATCGACATCATTTTCTTTGCATACTCGAATAATTTCCGGAATGTTCAGGTATGCTTCCACTGGGGCCAACCCTTTTCCTACCATATACGATTCGTCCGCTTTCTGACGGTGCATGTGCATTTTGTCCTGTTCGGAGTAAACGGCCACGGAGCGAATTCCTAGCTCCGTACAAGCACGAAACACTCGAATAGCGATTTCACCTCGATTCGCAACCAGCACGGATCGTATGGGTTTGTACTCAACTTGACTTGCGAAGCCATTTTTGCTTATGGCCCACAGCCGAGCTCGATTTGATCGGCGTAGCCCTGCCACTGCGAGTTGGGCACTGAAAAGTTGCATCTTGCCTGTTTGTGACTAATCTATCGGTGTTGAACGGTGATTTGAAAATCGCTATTCCGCTAAATACGAAAAAGAAAAGGAAGTGTTGTTTGAAATGTATTTAAGCTATTTCTTACGCCTGCTTTGATGAAATGCAGCATTATGCTGGATTTGGGAACATATGCTGGATGATGGGATGGGTAGAAGCCAAAGAAAATCTAAAGCCAAGACTTACGAGATTGTAGTAATAAAAAATTCGAAGTATAAACAAATGTAACCAACAGAAAGTATTGAAAGGAATCTTTTCGTTCCGTTCTGTAAAGGAGTAAGGAAGCGAATTAAGCACTTAGGAAGCCGTAAGCGTCCTGGGGTGGGGGGGTAGGTTAAGATGGAGGCAGAGGAAAATTCGAAGATGTTTTTTTATGTGCAGCACTGATTGGGATGAATGGGGGGAGAAGGGGGTGGACTGTTCTTTCAAAGTATCCAACTGTTAAGAGTACATGAACGAAGACGCTTCAGACGGTCACATAATGCCTATAGGTTAATCTGCCACAGCTTGGTTCATCACTTAAGAGGAATTAATTTAAAACTTTTCGCGCAAATAATGAAACAGCTTTACGCAAGTAAATGTGATAATAGAATGCATATATGAGACGTACGAAACACTTTCTCATTCATCGAATGCAAACTACGTTTGTAAATAGAATAAAAAGATTAATACATGTATGCACATGCTCTAGGAATTAGCTAACCGTTGATTCCAAAGTTCCAAAGTGCAAGGCATATGTTTGTACTGATGTTAGTGTTGTTGATAACCTAGTGTAGCCTAGGTAATCAAAACTGCGATAGTTGAAAAACATATATTCCTATTTTGTAGGAACCTAGTTGCAAATATTATTTAGACCGGCAGGCTTAATTTTGATGGACTCTACTTGGTGAAATCATATTACCGCATTCTTGGCTAAACAGTACCAAGCGCAGCGCAGAAAAATCTGAAAATTTATCAGTTCACATAATGAGTTTAGGCAGCAACTTTGAATATTCCTATTCGTTACATAGTCCTAGTCTATGACAGACTTTGAGCTTGTACCTACTTTTACATACAACTTATATTGTGAAATTTAGTACAGAAAGTGCATTCAAAATGTGGAGGATAAAGCCTCTAATGATCTTGAGAGTTTAGCGACAATTGCGTTGTGGCTCTCGTGACACTCATTTTTGCCGGTGTGGAAACCTCCTCGGGACTGATCACTATACCGGACGAAAGACGGTATCTTTGACGGTTCTTTGTTATGTCAGGCTATATCAACATAGTCCACTTCGAATAACTAGCGTTAAACGGTAAACATTTAGTGGTCAGTTTTCTTACCGAATATGTATTTCGCTGTCTAGCGCAATGCAATCGCTAACGGTATAAACGATAAAATGAACAAATTAAAAATGGTCCAAGATTATGTCCGTCGCTGCCACTATCATCGCAAGCACGTTGTATCATTGATCGGATCGTGTCTACGATTGGCGATAACGATGGTAGACCGTGTTACACTTTCATAAATAAATAGCATTAATGCCTTGAAAATATCAGTTGAAATTGATTAGTTATGATTAAACACGGCGGTCAATTCATTGCCACAAGCACAGGGGGCACACTAGGCAACAACAGTGGCAATCGTGTTGACTGGACAGTAGAAAAATAGATAGAAATCCGTATTGAAAAACAGCTTCGGATTTTAATCGTTATCAATAGCTGACACACATTGTACATTGGCCACTGGCATTCTCATCTATGAGTGGCCGGGAAAGTTGTACATGTACGAATCTTTCGGCTCATGTGGCCATGTTGCTTGTACTCTCCCTATGTTACTGTGCTGCTACCATCAATGGCTCATAACCTTCATTTGTCCGATGATACCCATAGTAGCTCAAATTTTTATTGGCATTTTATTACTTTCCATTTTGAGCATAGTATGGCCCCTTCTACGATTGCTTTGATTAGATTGAATTTGTTTCGAATTGTGACTCTTTTGTTCTTCTTCCAATTTAGCTAGGTATGCCGGCAATTTTTGACTATCGGCAACGTATAATGACATTAGCCAATCTGAAGGACATAGTTAAGGCATGAATGCATTTTTTTAAACCTTTAGCTTCTTCCTCTATACAAGACTTTTCACAACGGGCACCGTTTCGAACATCTTGACCAGTTAGTCTATGTTCATTATTTGTTTAGTAATTAACAACAGGCCAAAATCCAGAACAGTAATGTGCGGTTAGTAGTGTTTCTTGCCTGCATTGCTCAATTTCAGTTCCAAATGTATCATTTCCTTCTTCGTATTAACGTACAAGTTCACTATTAGCTACGTGTTATCTCCACTGCACGAATCACAAATCACATCACCGCGTAGAAACCTGTTGTTAGTCTCGTACTTTTCTTCGCGACGTGGACGTTGAACTCCATATGAAAGGCGGTGGTGGTAGTGGGATTGCTATAAATCTTACAAAAATAAGCTTTTATTTGACAACCGATCGAAGGTCATCTCCACCGATGAACATATGGCCTTACGCGGAGAAGTAAACAAAACTAAACACATACACTAGAAGTTGAATAATTACAGTACGCGTTCTCGAAAAACGTATACTTTTTGCAGTTTGTACGACGTCGAATCAACGCATTGCGTTTCAGCACCGGGTGTATTATCAGGGCAAATGTTTACACGCATCACATAGAAACGTGTATCCGCGAGGGAGAAAGGTGGACAAAATTATTGTGCCCCTCCGAGTGCGACATTGAAATGCAGAAGAATTGGGGTTAACTGGTTTCTTTTGCTGCTTGTTGGACGCCACCTGCATCCAACTTAATGAGCCAGTAGCAACAGAGCGTTACTGCGGCGGACCGCTCACCCCAAGCCGTACACCACTCTAGGTAATATGTGATGAAGCACAGCAAAATCTGTACGCGGCGTGCGGTGCGAAACCCTTTGACTGTCAGGCGATTTCCACTGCACTCATCGCTAACACTAACACCACCAGCAGTAGTTTTTCTCCCGATTGTGTCTTACAAGACATGGCGCGGTGCTAGTTTGATCGGGTAACCCGGCCCCGAATAAAGACGGATGGCTTCATGCGTATTACGCAATATATTAAAGAACCTTTCCGTCGGAATTGATAATCGATCCCAAAGAATAAGCAACAGGTCACAGCACTTTGAGAAGCGTTGGTCTGTGAATCTAACAAAGTAATCCACACCACGTTTCACCGGTATGCCAAGTAGATGTTGACATTGTTTGTGCACAAAAAAAAACAATACTTTTCAGTGGGTTGTTCACTTTCTCAGCCGAATAAACCTCCACAAATCGTCCACTAAAAGTCATAACATCTTTTTTCTTCAAGTTCGTTTAACTTTAACTATACCGTGATTTACCATAAGGAAAGGACGTTACGCTGAACAGTCCGACAAGGCACAGAACTGATGTTTATCTCTTGGCTACAGCGATTCCGGGCACCGAATCCACCGTCACCGTTGTACGAACTGAATGGCAAACATAACGCAGCGGCTCCATATGTCCGCGAAGGCAGCTGATTTCATAGCGTGCGTATAGTACGTTTCGTTGTGTGTGTTTGTTATGTCGAACCAGAGTCTTAAACAGCAGGGGTGTCCAACTATAGCGTTGGGGCTACAAACATTAATTTATTTTTCATTAACCTTATTTGCAATCAATTACATTAACATATTTCTAGTATTAGATAACAGGAGATAGAACGGCTGGACCGGGGTTTGAATTTCGAAGCTAGAAATAACAAGTTGAGACCTCTTGAGATTGTAGAGCCAATGAAGAAGAAGAAAACTCTCAATAAGTCGCCAATATTTATATAGATTCATAGTATTTTAAAACTATTTCTTATATCAGCGTTAATTTTGCATGGTGTGTATTGATTTAATTTGGAAAGAACTAAATGCATGCGATGCAAATGTTACGTCCACAAGAAACACCTTTACGAAGGGCATTAGGTTTACGTTGATCATTTTTAGCTCAACGAAAACTAACGATCAACGCGTTGCAATTGATACAATTTGGCTATATGCCACGAATTAACCGAGATTATGCGACATGTGAGTATAGTGAGGGACAGGAGATTTTTTTTCTTTACATTGGTTATTCCAGTCAATATGACCAAGGACAAATGGTTTTTCTTTCGTTTTTCAAAACATTAAATTATATTGTCTTACAATTATGTTTGTATCCACTGTAAACCCTCTAGGCAACTGAAAGGCCACTCTAGGCCCATTGAATTAAATAAAAATAGTAATAATACTTACAATAGTAATTCTTATTTACTTACTTACTAACTTATCCTGCACTACAGCCATTTCGCGGACTTGGCTTGTAGGAGGAGTCCTCTAAATTGCTAACGATCGAGCGCTTTCGTCTGCCAATCCATTACACCGGTCTTCGTGGCGGACGCGTTAACGCCACCGCTCACTCGGTTTGGGCTTACCACGCCTCCTTTGTCCATATAGACGGCCAAAAAGACTTTACGGGTTCGGTTGTCCGGTGTCATAAGCATGACATGACCAGCCCACCGGGGCCTGGCGAGTTTAATTCCTTACACGATAGTGACGTCATCGTGCAGCATACATAGAGCTCGTCATTATACCAGCTCCCCGAATGTTTCTCCACACGTACTGGGCCAAAAACTTTTTTTGGAGTTTTCCTCTCCAACGCTGCTAAGAGGGTTTCGTCAGTTTTGGACAGAATTCATGTCTCGAAGGCGTTTGTTAGTACTGGGACTAGAAATTTCTATGCACTCCCAGCTTCGACCGTCGCGACAGATATTTTGAGTCGACAAGTTTCCTCAGATTGCAGAAAATCCGTTAGCTGCTGCATCCTAGCGAGTATTTCAACTTTTATGTAATTGTCGGTGTTGGCCTTAGATCCAAAGTAGGTGAAAGTTTGGACAACCAGTGCGATAATATACCCGTACGTCTGAAAAAATAAATTATTAGAAAATTATCTTTGATTCAACTTTAGAATAGGCAACGTCCGCTATTTTAATTTAGGACTAAAGAGAGCTATCCATCCTTGAAGGTTTGCTTATCGAGCCTTCAAATATTCAGTGCAGAGCGCATTCCTGCTCAACCGTATTACAAAATAATCGACTTTGCTGTATAATAAATCTAGCCGATACCCCATACGAGGAAATTACTGCTAGATACTAAGTGACGGATGATCCTTCGGGTGGAGTAGGCGGCCACTTCGATCAGGAAGACCGTGCAGCGCAGGAAGTAGAAATAGTTAGATGTAAAACGAACACGGATCATGGTTTTCGATTAGCGTAAACGAAGTATGTTTTAGTAGTAAGATTTTAAAGATGATAGGATTAAGATGGGCAGGACCGAGGTTCGAATCCCATTCGGGCCGTTCTCCCGTACGCAGGACTGACTATCCTGTTGGAAATGGAAATGTTAGGCCAAGACCTCTCGAGGTTGTAGAAGCTTCAAAGCGTTAAAATAAGTACACAATAAAAAGGACATCGTATGTAATAAAGGCGCACCATCGTAAACGTTAATGAGTTCGTTGCGTATCTTTCGAACCAAAGGTTCTTTAAAATATAATTTCTGCAAAACCAAAAAGTGAACAAATGCAGCGTACATTATATGCATAGACTTCAAGAAACACAAAACTAAATGTTTTATTGATCCATAGGTTTGCTGACCAAAGAATTTCAGTAAAATCCCTAGCGCACTTAAGCCGGATAGTTAAAGCAACGGGGTAACGGGGTATGTTATCTCTTAAAGCTTGAGTTTGATCGAAGGAGAGCAAACAAATGGGTTTACTTTCGTAGAGTAGTTGTTTGATTAAAAATCTGTTTAACGTATCTAACGATACCATTACCATTAACTATGTGTTGATAGCCTTGACCTGTTGTTTACAACCTTGAGCTCAACCCTGACATACTGTGCCTAATGGCCCTATATGCTTCCTTCCTGAATTCAGCTATAGCTACATGATCAAGCCGTAGGAGGCATGGTTTTGAGATCGAGGACTTGACAATCTTTGATTCGTGTGCTAATGCCGACCCGTGAAATTTGCAAAGATGCACATTAATAAGATGCATTATATGAGAGATATTTGAAATGTTAATTCTACCTGATGTTTGTTTCATTGGTGAATCTAAGACACTTAAGATCGTTAGTTAGCTATAAATGAACAGTTGATTGTCATGGAACTTGTCTAATGAAATGAAAATTGATTGATGTAATTGAACTGATGAATGTTTATTGTGGCGATTGTCGTACAATTGTCGGAACTTAAAAAAACAACAGTTAGACTGAACAAATAACAACATCATTTTCCCACATTCTAAGATTAAGCGGGAATGTTTTTCGGGGTCATTCAAATTGGTCTGCTCAATGTCATGCCGTGTTAGTTGAGATTAAATGACCTTAGCAAAAGTTGTGATAATTTCACACGCCGGTATGCTTGTACTGCCCAGTGTAAATCAAATTTATTTAGACTTAAATTTACAGCCTTTTGGTGGATGGTTCAGAAAGCGGCTTTTCGACGACTAGTAAGTGTTCCACACCAAAAGGTAACAAACCAATCATCCAGCAATATTTGCACGCACCTACCTTCAGTTTGGTACTCATGCTACGTATCAACGAGAACAATTACAGTTTTGCAGAATTAGTTTCATTTAATCCCCACTCGCTAATCGTTAGAAGATATTGTTACCCGTGATTTTGTTCAGTGATAAACGGATTTAACGGTTTAAACACTTTGCCGAAATTGATTTCCATTTATTTTTAAGTTCTGGCACGTTTTATAGCACCGATGAAGATCATGTTTTGAGTTGGAAACAAAAAAAAAACGCTATACCGTTGCAGACGAACGACGGTAGACAGGATGAGGGTACAATAAAACGCGATAATAAGAGTAAATGAGTGAGCTCAGATGGGAAAGAGACGAGGAAGAATAGCTGCGTGCCATGATCTACTGCTTCCAGAGCAACCCAGCCACCCGTGGAGGATAGGGAAGATGGAGCAGATCGTCGAAAAACGGTGTGTAAAATGGATGAAAAAAAATACGCATAAAAGCTACGCAAAATGTTCGCTTAATGAAGAAAAGAATGAGATACAGTAACGAAACAACAGCAGAAAAAAAGCGTGGTAACAAAAAGGCCTCCAAAGCAGTTGAACGTAGCTCATTTCATTGGCAGCCAGTTTATCGCAACGATAGCACGTGCTTCGACGCTGGAGCTGCTCGTTGCCTGAATGGGTTTAAGCTTTTGACCAGGTGCTTCGTTTCTGAAGTTTGTCGAGTACGGTATGCTAAACGGTTCGGTTGGATAGTTAAGAGTGATGATGCCAAACCCGGAAAACTCATGTCTACCCTAGCTGTGAGTGATCCGAAACGCGGGCGATCAACAAGTTACGTTCAGTGATCACATCAGACAGAGTGTTTGAAATATTGTGTACGCTAAATTAACAAAACATACATAATGCAGTTCAACAAGTGAGTATATGTGGAATGTGTGGTTGTGTTAAAACAAATGACTGAAGTTCGCCATATTTGGGTTCATATTCAGACAACTCAAAACATTCAATCGTCCAGTGTAACTCTGAAGTATTTTTATGTTTAAAATTGATGTGTTTGTGTCGTGAAACTGTGAACTATTTTTATATTACTTTAATTAAAAAAACCTGCAATGCATGCCATTCGAGTTGCGTTGTACTTCGTTGACCACAACACGGTGCAAGCGTAACGATACTAAAAGATCATTGACTGGCCATGCACTTGGACGCAGGGCTTAAGAATTTTCTGTTCCGTGCACATATTAGTGATATTTTACATGCTTATGCTACGGAACTTTTTTCTCATTCCCTCTTACTTCTGCCCCTGATTGTGTAGTCCAAGACCATTTGCATATCCGTTGCGCTATAATCTTAAATTGTCGTACGGGCGATATGAAGTTGCCAATCAAGATTACTTGCCTTACACGTATGAACAGAACAGCAAAGTGTTTAAACAAGATTTACAAAATGTCAGGAAATCATTGGCTAACTTTATGGCTGCGGTCGGTTTAATGTTGTTGAGATGAGATCGTACTTTCAATAGACGAGCAATGTATCTCTTTTCGGCATAAAAAATGCATGCACTATTGTGGTGTGCGTCAGCAATTACATATTTTGAACCGAGATGCTAATAAACGGCGTAATCAATCTGATTTATTTGCTTATGTTATGAGCATGCAATCGTTTCATGTAAATATTGAATACTGTTACTACACAACAACCATGATCGTGTGTGATGCTTGTTATGTTGCTTGCTTGCATGATAATGTAGTTGATACTCAAATTGGCACTTTAGTCATTTGTATAGAGAAGTTATTTTCGCACAAACTGCAGTCATTGTTTGTTTGTTCAGATGGTCGAAACAATTTTGAACGTTCAAATAAACAGTGACATTCAACAATAAACACAATCATTTTATACTTGCAGCCATCGTTTGCTTATTTACCTAATGAGCCTAGTCCAACAAATTTCGGGACAGTTTAAGATTGTTAATCTCAACACTGCCAATCTTACCTACCCATCTAATGGAACGACTAGAAGTGTGAACTTTGTTCAGATCAAACCAATCGTGATAGCAAACAGTAGTGCATTCACCGAACTCCAGCCCTCAAAGTCAATGAACGAAAGTTCTAGAGCGCTTCAACAAGAAAAGTTGCCAGCAATGATGATCGAAAATAAGTTCATAAAACTATCCATCGTAAACTCTACGACAACCGGCAATAGAACACGTGAACGGAAGATTCAACAAACGCGCCAAAACGAACTTTCGTCCGAGACCTGGAGTAAGGTCCCTCGACCGCTGACAAACACCAAACTTGCATCTGTTGTGGGCTATGCAAAAAAAAGTAAGACACGCTCTCCAACTGAAACGGCAATGGATCCGCCGAACAAATCCATGGCAGAATCTTCTAAGTTAAGACGGAATAAGTATCGAAATTTTAAATCACGCTGCCGTTGTGAACGCATATGGAACTGTGTCCGGATACAAATATCTGTGGCGCGTTGTGCGCCAGATTTTTTTATGTGCTGTTTCTAACGAAAATCCCATTGCAACACAAAGATACTGAATAAATAGCACAAGTACAAAAATCAAATCACACACAGATGAATTATTATTTTGAATGGTAACAGAAATTATGTACTACTTTTAAGGAGCAACGCAGTTCACGATATTTTGTAAGGGAACTGAATATATTATTCAAAAACAATAAATAAAATAAATATCACATGTATAGAACATTTGTTAAGAATATTGCAAAGACCCAAAATGGGGAAAATAACTTGACTGTTATTCGTATTTCAGGATACATATTTACCAGGTGAAGAAGTGTTTCGATGGGGTGGCCCCTGTATGTATAGGACTAGTACAAAAATGGAAGCCCGTACGTAATTAACAATTCAGCTTATTATTTACGATGCGCTACAATTAATTTCCAATTTTAGACTATGGTAGCAGTCTCCTGAACCTAATTGCCAACGTATCACATACCCTGGCCACTCTGGAGGATGGCATCAAGTCCTCATTACGCTCCTGTAATGCACATAATGTGCAGTGTTGTGTGATGGGTTTGCAATCCACAACAGGAGTCAATAATCATTCTCATATTTTCGTCAGCTTTCGACTGACTGCATGACTTTGAGGTTGTGCTGTGATTATAAATGTTTTATAACACCCAAACGAATGTTAGAGGAACATATTGTTTAAATCCTGACAGTGACAATTATCCTGAAACTGCGGACTATATGAAGCAAATCTTTAAACGTGTGAATTAAACGAGACAGAATGAATAATACAGCTCAACTACAAATTAACACTTTGACTGGTTTGTATTTCAACAAAATGTGGTTTTTATTTCTGCTTTGAAATTTTGTAGTCAAACCGAGGTTCTAGTTGCGTTCAACCAGCAATAAAAATAGATTGCATATGGTCGTCTGTTAAACATGCTCTGCATTGGAATTTCACATATTTCATTTTGTCAAATGTGTTATCACATAAATAGGCGCTGCCATAAATTGAAATAATGCCTTTGCAATGGTATTTATAAAAATCTATCAAGGTTAAATCGTTGAATTTTTTAAAGTATTTCATTATTGTTTGAGTCGATTACTTCTAAGCATAAAAGAAAAGTATAAAAGGGTTTCTGAATTGTAATCCAGATCCGCAAAGCGCTGCTGTAGTTGTTTGTTCAGTTCTATAAAAAATTCCGAAGCAAAATTACTAGGGAAAGGCGTCGTTTGCACAGCCTGCACTGTTTTACATCAGTTGAAATGGGCAAAATTATTCATTGCGATCTGGGATTTAAATACTTAAATTTAAATATATAAAGAAAAATACCACCTGCATTTGTCTTTGTTTCTGCATTTGTGACTACCCTGTTACTATTAAATACAAATCATGTAATTCGCAAATGGCAAACCAAGACCTCCCGCGGTTGTACACTCTCGAATACCTACTGTTGAGTATATATGCAGGCATGTTGGCCGGTACCTTGCCTCAAATATGCGCTGTAACAGATGAGCTGGATGTTCCATTAACAACGGATACTTCCTTGAATATTTCTGTACTCAGCAATCAACAAAACAATTATTGTACGAAGAGCAACGCATGAATGAATTTGATTTGATGTGTCACGGAGCTCTTCTTATATTTTACATATTTTAGAAAAATCTATTTGTTCGACAGCTGCACCTACTCGTTCGACCAGAGACCGACGAAATAGTGGCCGAGCGGTTCATGCACGTAGGTGCAGCACTTGAACATGACATACATCATAATATTACGGAGTCATGGGACAGTGCATCAATGCTTTGTGATTAAACACTTGGCATCATCTACACGATATACAAGAAGGAAGACAAGGAAGAGTGCATCATCAACAGCGGTTTAACGATGTTGAATACCGCCTGCAAGATATTCTCCCTAATATTACAAGATTTACTTGTCCCATTCGTAGAAAAGATAGCTGGAAGCGTTCACACAGATTTTCCGAAACGGCCATATCTTCACCAAGCGGCAGATTTTCGAGAAATGGCTACTGCTATATTCCTTCCGTTTTTCCATAGACGTTAAGCTATGATATAGTCATAATATAATCCTATAGTAGCCGCTTTGAAAACGAAAACGAACGAAACGTCACGAAATATCATTTAAATTTTGGAAATTGAAGTTGCTTGGTGAATATGAAAAACGAACTGAACAACACAGACCAAGTTTCAGAAAAACCGGCGTTAGAAGTGGCGTTAAAAACAGTGTTTTGAATTTCAAGCTAGCTGATCGTAGGTTTTCTTATAGCATCCCTCTGCTTACAGGTTACGGTGAACCATGTTAACAGCAATCAGTGTTGGGTCTAGTAGTTTTTTCAAAAGAGCGGAGCGAACCGCTCACGCTCACCTCGATGAGCGATGAGCGCGAGGTAGCTCCGCATCGTGCGAATATCGCTCACAATAGCGCTCCAAAGAGTAAAATAAGCAAAAAATGGTTTTGTTACATGGTTTTGTTACAAGTCTTACATGCAATTGATAAGTTGTTTTTAATTACATTTGGTTTTTGTTTTCATTTTGTTTTTAATTACATTTAGTTGTTTTTGCCAATATCTAACAAAATTGTAATTTAATTTTTAATCCTCTTTATGATTTCTATGATAATATTTTACACATCTGAAACAGCGTTCCTCGTATTAATTTCAAGGATCGTCAGCAACAGTACAGTACTCTCTGGAACGCTAGTCACACAGTGAAGCGTGAAGCTACCTGATTTCAAATACGAGGCGCACTGGGCTCGCTCAGTTAGGTGAGCGGATCGATTGAGGTAGCTCTTTCGCTCACGACCCAACACTAACAGCAACATACAATGAATCCAATAAGTACTCGTCTAATTGCATATTCTCCACTAAAAGATTAACTCGGGACGCTACAGCCATCGAGGATGAATGAGGATTGAGCGTAGGACAATCAGTTCATATCTTTTTTTTTCCAATATCAGTTACTAAAATAGCTCAATAACCTACACTCTGCTAACGGGGTAGGATCCGAAACCTGTGGAAGGTCACAGGTTCGGATCATACCCAACTCCTATTCCGTGACGTTCTCGTTGTGCAGAAAATATTGACGACAGGCATGCGTGGCAGATTCTTTAATATCCGCCTCATGAATATTCACAACCCCTACCGAAGACAAAGATTGAGAGGAGAAGAACATGTACAACCGCTGCCTCGCAAAAACCATTAACCAGTCCCCCAGGTAGGTCCTAAAATCTAGATATGTGTCCACTGAGTAAGAGTGAGTCAGTTAAATAATGCAAGTGAAAGTATGGTTTCAAATCAGCACGGTTTACTTACTCTTTTCATATCATAATTACTCTTTTCGGTTTTTACCCCTTTTTTTACATTATTTTCAATGCATACTTTTCGGAAAACGGAAGTACATAAGTATGGCTTCCTCGCATAGATAATCGACTGCATCGTATGGTTAATTATATTTGTTTTCGAAAATAATCGCAAGCAATTACAATTTTCGTATAAACTTGTATTTATTTTTGAAGGAATAAAAACAAAATATATATGGCCTAGCCGCCATAACTTGAAATTAAAAAGAAAAGTGCAACAAAAATTGGAGCGGCTCGGTGGCCGAGGAGACCGAGGCGCCGGTCTTCGAACGGACAGGACCGAGGTTTG
>KI422484.1:101436-143151 GCA_000473375.1 Anopheles culicifacies
TCCGATGACATTGACGTAATTGGTTTGAGGATCTCCTATGTAGCAGATGCATACAACAGGATTGAGCAGGAGGCGAAAAACCTCGGGTTGGAGATTAACGACCTTATAAATCCTAACCTATGCAGGGGTGATGTACAGTAGGTGATCGCATTTTCAAGGTCGTCCAAAAATTCACCTACCTTTAGGTGAAAGGTCAGAACCGACAATAATATGGATGTTGAAATACGCGCTAGGATGCTGGTGGCCAACTGGTTTTTCTAAAGTCTGAGGAAACTCTCTACTCTGAAACTCTGTCGCGACAATCGAAGCTAGGATTTTATAAAACTTTTTAGTCCCAGTATTCACATACGCCTCTGAATCTTGGACTTTGTCCAAAGCTGACGAAACCCTCTTTGCACGTTCGAAAGACGGATTTTTGGCCTCGAATGGACAATGGAGGAGCCGCCATAAACACGAGCTCTATTAATTGTACGACGACCTCACTATCGTGCAACGAAATAGACTCGCCAGACACCGGTGAGCTGGTCATATCATGCTAATGGCACCGGACGACCCTACCCGAGAAGTTTTTAGGACGTCTATATGAACAGAGGATGCGTGGTAGGACCACATTGAGCGTGCGATGTCATTGATACGTTCACCTCGAACGCCGGGATAATGTATTGGTAGACGAAGGTGTCTATCGGAAACGGCTTAGATAATTTGTTCAGCCAAGATTCTTCAGCTTAGATCAGTAAGTAAGATGTGCGCGTCAACCTGAACCTCCCGGGACGAAATTCTCCGTGAGTGCTCATTCACCAAGACCATTCGGCCACTAAAGGGTGGCTCGATTGTATCGAGGTAGAGCCGAACTTTCAAATTATAGGTTAGTATCAACCTCGGTGGGAGAGCAAAAGTACCAACACGATCCTTATTGCTTATATCTTTTCTTGCTGGTTAGTGACTTATTCGACTTATTGATACCACATTCTTAGATGGTCAATTCTCACTACGGGGAACAGTCCGTTTCGGATTCTATTTCAAATCTTACCAGTTGTAGATCGATGCCACTATCTCCTCAGTCATCGGGTAACTCCTATTTGTTATATCCTAAGAATTAAGAATACACCTGGTGATCTCCGTTATTGTTCCGTTTCACTCAATTTGCTGGATAATTCGATTGTCAGAGTTTTCAAAACATGTACAACAATAATATGCAGGGTCCTAGTTCAGTTGCTCCAATATGTTACGATCAAAAAATCTCGCAGGATCACCGTCGCCTTCAATATGTTAGGATCACAACATATACAAAGAAAGGATCTAAAAGAAAACGAGAATGAAACGAATATAATTATAATCTAATCGAATATGCACAAAAAGTGCGTTTTTTAACAAAAAAAATATCGCGATCATACAAACTGAAACTGCGTTGGTGTCGGATAGACAATCTCCCAAGAAGGTAGCGTAAACGATCAGCTGTCGCTACTGCGATGTACACAAATATTGACGGCTAGTTTCCGTACTTAATCAAGGAACTCTTGCACGGCTAGTCGGTAGTATCGATCGGCAGCAGCTGACGACGGTGAACAATTTTGTGGTAAGTACTGTGTACCAGTTCGTACATATGATTTCGCGTTTGATCGAGAGGTTTTCAGATTATCTTGAAACCTATTATCACTTAGCACTTTGGTAAACAAAGGCACAATTTATTTCGATTGATCTATTTGAAAGCAATTCACGCACTAATCGATGAATTGATCGTTTAATTAATCGCAACACTATATACGTCGTAGTTCCGGTGTTAAAGTTCATCTGCAAAAATGGTGCAGAGAAGCACTGGCGCGATGACCGCTGCGGTATGGGTCATGCTTATCTTGGGTCTATCAACGATTCTCTGTGTACGGGCTTCTTACGAGTATCAGATTAAAACGATCGACGTCCCAATCGACCATTTTACGTACACAAACGAAGCTACATTTAAACTGCGGTATGTATGCATTTTAAGCAACTTTTAATCAAATGTAGCTGCATGGTCAGCATGTTTGGCAAAACGATCGCATTGGTAATCGTATCATTCATTGATGCAGCTACCTGATCAACGAGACGTACGCCCAAAACACCAACGATCCAAATCGACCTATTCTGTTCTATGCTGGAAATGAAGGAGATATCGAACTGTTTGCCAAAAATACTGGCTTCATGTGGGAGCTGGCACCAAAGCTGAAGGCAACACTGCTATTTATAGAGCATCGGTTCTACGGTCAATCGCTGCCATTCGGAAATGCGTCATTCGAATCCCCAAAGAATCTAGGCTTCCTGACTTCTGAACAGGCATTGGCTGATTTTGCACTGCTGCTGCGAACGCTTAATCCAATCAATGGTACGAACCGGGCCCGACCAGTCATAGCATTTGGAGGATCTTACGGTGGTATGTTGGCCGCCTGGATTCGCATCAAGTATCCGCATCTTGTGGCGGGTGCAATAGCCGCATCCGCTCCTATACGTCAATTCCAGGGTGTGACACAATGCGGAATCTTCAACCAAATTCTTACATCTGTGTATCAGGTGGCATACAACGCCGAGTGCGCATCCAACATACGCCGTTCGTGGACCATGTTGCAAAACTATTCATCCACTGCTGAGGGGCTACGTGTGTTAAACGAAAAGTTTAAATTTTGCACCAACATTACAAAGGCTACCGATGTAACGGAGACGTTTTTCGACTATCTAACCGATGTGTACGGCAATCTGGCGATGATTAACTATCCGTACGAGTCGAACTTCCTTGCACCGGTACCTGCCTATCCAGTGCGAGAGTTCTGTGGCCGCTTGGACAAAAATTACACCGGGGCCGAGTTGCTAGATCATTTGCAGTCCGCATTGTCAATTTACACCAACTATGATGGCAAAGCAACCTGTCTCAATATCAATTCTTCATACGATGGTAGCGGCATCGGAGATCGCGGATGGGATTTTCAAGCTTGTACGGAAATGGTAATGCCGATGTGTGCTGACGGTGTGCATGACATGTTTCCGCCTCAGCAATGGAACCTACAGGCCTACTCAGAAAAATGCTTCAAGAAATACGGCGTCCGACCGCACCCAGCAAACGCACTTCTGAACTACGGTGGCGAATTCCTCGAGTAAGTAGCACATCTGTTTGAATAGGTTATCGTAGTTTTTATTTTATAGTTTATAGTTTTGTCATTCCGTCCTCCACAAAAGTATCGTTATCCAGCCATGAGGCTGCTTGGGAAAAGTGTACTTCAAATTAAATTAACTGTGTACTTATACGTTTTGATTAATCTTCTATTCAGAGGGAGCATCACCAATATCGTCTTCAGCAATGGACTCCTGGATCCTTGGTCTGGAGGCGGTGTATTGCGATCAACCAATGACAATATTAAGATAGTGCTCATTCCCGAAGGAGCTCATCATATTGATTTGCGTGCGTCGAATCCGAATGACCCGGCCTCGGTAACACTTGCACGAGCTGTACACCTCAAAAACATACAAAAATGGTTGGATGAGTACAGGAAACTGCAAAAAGCTTATTAAAATGGTGCGGGAAAAGGGGCGTATTTGTGGGAATTTATTACCTGATTAAATAATCTTTGAACCATACAGAGGCGATTGTTTCACGAAATCATCCAACTTCGCCTTAAAAATGTCCGATGTGACGGGCGTCCCGATGGTCCAGAGAGGATTCCGTACAACATACTCAACCCATATCTGATGATTCATAAACGATTAATAAAATAGATTGAATGTTACTGCTGTTTGAACGTGTTTTACCTTGGTGTAAATGTTCTGTAGAAACTCCCGTATCCCGGTCGACGTGTTATCTGTGTTCAGAACGAATTTCAAACCAGATGGAACCTCAAGGTAGTGCAGTGCATATTTGTTTGTTTTGTAGTGCAGGAATCCTTCCTTTGGTTCGATCGGCGATATTTTGCTGACAAACGATTTGATCGAAAACAACATGCCATACATAAGCTTCGCTTCCTGTAACATAAATTCTGCATCGTTAAAATGTTTCCCAGCAATCTTCTATCGTACGAATTGTACTAGTTGAACAAACGATAATAAGTTTTCTTCATACCTACCTCATCTTTTGTGATTCCTGACTGCTTCAGTCGGTTCCATTCTCCGTAGTACAGCAAAGTGCCAAGTTTATCAAAAATATATAAATTATAGATCGTCATTACGAGACGAGAGTTTCACTAAACAATCTTCCAGCACCGGAACAGCTTCCAAATATTCACGCAAAACAGTACAGTGCAGATTGCATTACAGAGTCAATCACTTCCGTACTATCCGTTTTAGCCGTCGTTTGTTTACATAAAATACACACAACACCAAAAATGTCAAACTGCCAACTGTCATCGAGTGGGAAGTTTAGACAGCACGCGAATGAACTGAAAACATTCGCAATCTCACATAATTTCGCCGGCTGCTCCGCACACATTGCGTATTTGTTTTTCCGGCCACAGCATCTAAAATGTTGGGCAACGTTGTAAAAATGTTCGGATGCTCATCACTCTGCACCACACAATCGGTTCTGCTGCAATTGTCGAGAGTAAGTAAAAATCCCAGTTTCAATGAAAATACGGGATTATTATGCAACTGCATTGCACTAATGTTCCAAACATTGCCATCTCCCTCATTCCAGAATACATTTGTGCTCAAGCGTCGTTTTCCACCGAACCTGTACAAGAAAAACCAAAAGCCGGGAAAGTTACGAGGACGACACTACGTGTACGATTTGGTTGAGGATACGACGATAACGAAAAAGCCAAACCTCGAGGTAGTGCTTACCGCCTTTGTCGAAGGCGTAGGTTCGAAGGGAGATGTCGTTTCGCTGAAACCAAATGTGGCATACAATAAGCTCTTGCTGCCTGGATTGGCCGTCTACAAAACACCCGAAAATGTTGCAAAATATGCTACGGAGAAGGATGAGAAGGAAGCAGAAGTGCACAGTTCAGCATATGCGCAAAGGGTAAGAACAAGCGTTCCTTATATTTTCGAAAAATTTCTGACATGATTGTTTTTCTCCACGCTAGACGGTAAACAAATTGGAAAGTCTCACACTAGCGGTTGTCATGAACAAGGATCATGCTTGGGTAATCGAACCATGGCATATTAAAACTTCACTCCGAAAAGCCGGTTATTATGTACCGGAACATGCCATTACCCTCCCAGAAACTCCCATCACCGGACCGGATCTATTGAAACAAAACAAGGAATTTTACTGCACGGTTACAATCAACAATCTGGAAAAGGCTCGGGTTCGCTGTAGAATCCATCACTGGAGTACGGAACCAAGCGAGAGATTGCCATATGTGTTTGAGCACTGGAAACTTGATGCGGAACCATTGTTTGGAAAAGATTCGTAATCATAAGTTTATGTTGCATTTTTCATAGAACAATAGAAATATACCGTGCTCCAATCGTAAAACCGGACACAGCGAAAATTTACTACTGTCCGATTTTTGGACCGATTTTAGCTATCTAGATTTTTATTTAACAGAGGGATATAACTTAGATCGCAAAAGTTGTGTTTATGGTGCTGATATCGATAACAACAAATTCTCCTCTACAATAGAAGATCGAATTGTTCCAGGGGCCTATCACATCTTTGTCAAGCGCTAGATCCAGAATAAAATTGTGTAGCTGCAATTCCATCCCTTCACGGTCTTCAAAATCACGACCGAACCTCTGCTAGTACGAAACTTTACGACAGGACAAAGTTCTTATGGTTCCAGTACTCACATACGCTTCTGAGACATGGACTTTGTCCAAAACTGATGAAACCCTCTTAGCCGCGTTCGAGAGGAAGATGCTCAGAAGGATTTTTGGCCCCGTATGTGTGGAAGAACAATGGAGCAACAATCATCGTCATCGATGATGATCTCACCATCGTACCCAGCCCTAAAGTCATTTTTTGGGCCGTCCACATGGACAGAAGAGACGTGGTAGGCCCAAACTGAGATGGAGTGATGGCGTGGATGCGTCCGCCAGAACGGCCGGGATAACGGATTGGCAGACGACGGCGCTGGGCCGCGAGCGGTATCAAAGATTGTTGCAGCAGGGCAAGACCGCGAAGCGGTTGTAGTTCCTGATAAGTAAGTAAGAAGTTCTTATGTATCACACTCACCTTAGCTTCACCAGGCCAGTAAAATTGACAACGACCATCGTTACATTATAGGTGAGCCGACTGGAAAACTATCAGGAAAGATGAACTAGCATATCAGCTGCACATCAAGCTACGTAATGGAGATGTTATTTGGTACTTCGAAATTTGGGGAATAATCTCCTAACTGTTAACATTTTCATCGCTGCTGCTTCACCCATATAAGATTACCACCTGGCCATATCACCTGCATATGGGTGATGCTCTGGGTTGGACAAAAAGTCCCCATGGAAACCTATTTCAATTTTTGACGCGGCGTGACACGTGTTAAGGAGCGGTTCGGTGGCCTAAGAGATTGCGGTGCCGGTCTTCGAACGGACTGAGCAAAGATCGAATCCCATTCGGGCTGTTCCCCCGTACGCAGGATTGGCTATGCTGCTACAGGTACATTCAAGTCACGAAAGCCAGAAATGGCAGGCCTAGACCTCTCGAGGTTGTAGAGCCACAGAAGAAGAAAATATGTGTTAATCTAGATTAGAAAGATAACATTAATTCTAGTGTACAAACAACCACAAACGAGTTCAACTAATGAGTTTAGAAGGTATCAACAAATTTGTTGTAGTCCCATGTCTCGAATGTCTCGAAAGGTCTAAACTTTTACCGAGCCTGCAGGTCCGAATCGCAGGTCTCGAGTTGATGTTTCGACGGAAAAGCAGGCGGCAATTAAGCTCACAGATAGCTAGCCCAATGCGATTGATTAGTTGGATAATTTATAGACACTTTGAATTAATAGATCTCATTCGTCTCTTTTGGCAGTCCAACTTCGACCACTTTTGTAAAGAAACATACAAATAATCCAAAGGCTTACGTATAGATAGTAAGGTTAAGTAATCATGACAGGCGTTACATAGTTACTACCTGGGGCCTCACAGGTCGTTATGCCTAAAAGCAGATGCAAAAGTTCAGTCGATTAATTGATATTGTGATAAGTACTGTAGAGGCGGTACTCTATGAAGTTCCAGCGACCGCTACATGTATCTTTAACGAGCAGTGAAGTTCTAACGTGCGTTGTGTCGCGTTACAGTAATGAAGAGTACGAAAAGCATATGTTTTGTTATTGTTTTGAATTTGAGTTTACAGTAAATTAAAAGATACAGTTAAACTCTTAAGCGATCAAATAAAATCTTGAGCCAATTATTCGATTTTACATGATTTTTGAATAACAACAAACGGATGCTAGTTATTGGTGTAGTATTTTGACTGGGGCGCAGACGAATGACAATTCTTGAAATACAAAAAAATAGAGGCGATGGCAGCTTCAGCACCGCTTTTGTCAGACGTCAAATTACGTGGCTACGACAACAAGTCTGAACTAATAACAAAATGAAATTTCTACTAAATTTCCTCACGTTTTTGCTCTTGCAATGTGTAGTACACATAAATGGTTACTTCATTACCGTGGATCCACACTCGGAAGAATGTTTTTTCGACCGAGCAGAAGCAGGCACGAAATTAGGTAGGTGCCATCTATGGAGGGAACCACACGGGTGGCTTCCGTACGATTTCATTTTGTGCCAATGAGAATCTGTCCTCTAAACTTTGTTTCAGGACTTATGTTTGAAACCGTGGAAGGAGGTTTCCTCGACATTGAAGTGCGCATTAGTGGCCCGGACCAGAAAGTCATATACCAAGGCGAAAAGGAATCGTCCGGGAAGTACACATTCTCCGCATACGAAACCGGAATCTATCACTACTGCTTCAGTAACAAAATGTCTACACTTACCCCGAAGGTATGTTGGAGTATAATATACATTACTTTTGTGCTATAAACCATATGCATCTTCTCGCCGTATTCATCAAATTGCGTTCTGCTAGGTGGTCATGTTTTCTATGGAAATCGGAGAGGCCCCCAAAGGTACTGTCGGAGCAGTAAACGAAGGTGAAGCCGGTCACACCAAACTGGAAGATATGATACGCGAACTTTCCGGAACTCTGACCAGTATTAAGCATGAGCAAGATTATATGCATGTAAGTAGCGCGCTTTCTTTGTGCTTGACTGACGACTGTTTGGGTACTTAAAAACATGTTTTAATTTTCAGGTACGCGATCGTATCCATCGATCCATCAATGAAAGTACAAACTCCCGTGTCGTGATGTGGTCTTTCTTCGAAGCTATTGTACTCATAGTTATGACTGTGGGGCAAGTGTATTATCTCAAGCGATTCTTTGAAGTGAAGAGAGTTGTTTAAGCGAAAAAAATATATAACTCGAAATACCAGCTGATATGCTCTGTTCTTTCGTTCGAAAGCGTTTACTATCATTATGAAGGATTCATTAACATAGTCATGGTATATGCTTCTCTATCACATTCAAAACGTTGCCGCAAGTGGGAAACTAGCGATGTACCGAAAACGTTCCACTCTGAACGATAGAAATAAGTGAAGAAGAGAAATGATAGAAATGTCTTTGGAAAGGAATCAAATTCTTGCTGTTCTTCGCTGAATGTTCCGATTAGATCCGCCTGTCTTTGTTATAATTATTCCTTTGTTCACTACGAATAACGTAGTGTAAACCAAAATGCATTAACATGTAGGGATGATTACGGAGGTTCAAATAATTAACTTTACTCAAATTACATTTTTTTGAATAAAAAAACAACCATCACAGGGCAGAATTTGCTGGTGATTCAAGGTGTTTACATAAATGGCATGGATACTTGACATTTTCGCATCTGTTGACGTTCAGCTCTTTTCTCTTGTCAAAACCGTCCACTTGCTCCTCGTCTTTCTATCGCCATTCACTTTGCTTGCAACGGAAGATCACGAATGAACGGGCTGTAGTACTGTTCTAGGCAGAAATCTTTTGAAGAGCTTATTGTGCGCGTTCATTAGCCGTCTGTTCCTTCGCCGTATTTTCGGAAATGGCTTCTATTCTACGACGATCAAGTCTTCTTCTGGCTGAAATCGCAAGCAAAACTTCGCCAAAGGTATGTACCAGATACGATTGAATCATCGACAACAGCAGCGAGAAAAGTGCGCAGAGAGTAGTTTTTTTTGCAACTTTAGAATTCGTACCGGAGTAAAATTTTATGTAACGAATGATGACCGTGAAACCGTTCAGCGTCTCGGACAAGATAGTACATTGTAAAAGATATCATGGATATAAATAGAACGATTAGGAGCGTATTAGAAAGTTCCTACGCCATTCGTGATTGTGTTCCGTTGGGTAAACGCAGCGAAAGGTGTTATACTGCAATGGATTATGCAATGTTTTCTATAACAGATCCTGCGTTATAACAATATATGGGATATGGTAGAAACTAGGTTGACTGTTGCTACCGAGTGCTAGCATCAATGCCGTGAATGGAACAAGTTTTTTATCGAACAGATGGTTAGCTACACGTACCAGCGTGACGTCACGAATCATGTGTTAAAGTGAACATAATTAAATGATGCCCAACGTGAATGGCAGCTTCCATTAAAATCAGTGAAATAATACGTGTTTCTTTTAGGTGCTTGCAAGTGGATGCCAGAAGCGCCACCTGAATGTGCAGGAACATGTATCATACTCCTTCCTAAATGAAGCGGGAATCCCTACGCCCAAGTAAGTAAACCGGTATGTGAAGTAACGATGCATTTTGTATGTAAATAATTTTTCTCGTCGCAACAACAAATCACTAGGGCATCAGTGGCATGCGGCTGATAGTAGTAGAAACTGTGTAGCTGATTGTGTCCTTATCGCATACCGTAGCACACGGCGGGCGGGTTATGTCGAATTGTAAACAAAGCCCGCATCTACTTAACACCTTTGTTCTTCCTATGTTGCAAGCGTTAAACTATGAACTCATTATTCACCGTTAACCCTTGTCATATCAGCGGCGTATGATATGTTGTTGTCGTAGCTGGCGTTCTTCAAGCTCAAAGTACATATTGCGTTCCGTTTATTTCCCGTTTGCTTACCAGGTTCGGAGTAGCGACGTCCGGAGCGGAAGCGAAGAAAATTGCCTCTGATCTTAATACCAAAAATCTGGTGTTGAAAGCCCAGGTACTGGCTGGAGGACGTGGCAAGGGTAGCTTTAAGAATGGATTGAAAGGCGGCGTGCGAGTGGTGTTTTCGTAAGTATAAAGATCACATCGATCAGCATCGTTCAGTAAAGGAATGTGAACCATGCATATTTGACAATTTCAGACCACAGGAAGCGGAGGACATTTCGAGCAAAATGATAAATCAACTACTCGTCACGAAACAAACGGGTGCAGCGGGACGTATTTGCAACTCCGTTATGGTGGCCGAGCGCAAGTTCCCACGGCGCGAGTTCTACTTTGCTGTCATGATGGAGCGCGCATTCAACGTATGTTTTGTTTCATATACCCTATTGTTGTCATGGTACGTCGTGGTGTGATTACATACGGAAGTTCACTGTCGTTATCTAGGGTCCCGTTCTGATTGCATCGTCGCAAGGAGGCGTTAATATTGAGGAAGTAGCCGCAGAAAACCCTGATGCGATTGTGTACGAACCCATTGACATCAACAAAGGTCTGCAAAAGGATCAAGCCATCCAGGTGAAGTGCACCAATATCTTAAAAAGCCGAAAATTCGACATGGACGCAAATATACTCACGTCTTATATTTTTAGGTAGCTAAAAAGGTTGGGCTAAACGATAAACTGGAGGAAACTGCAAAGATGCTACTCAATATGTACGATTTGTTCGTCAAGAAGGATGCCTTGCTGATTGAAATTAATCCCTACGCGGAGGATGCTGCTGAAACGTGTAAGTAGTAATGAATTTGTTGTTGCTTAATTTCAGCAGTAAGATATTAATGTGCCACGTCCACATAGAATTGAAGAAGCTAAAAAGCTCTTGTAATTAATAAGCCGCCGTCCCATTGCTGATGTAGAAATAATGCCATCTGGTTTACTAGAGATACACGCGATCACTACAGAATCGCTATTTGATCATTTCCGTGTTGATGGATAATACGTAGTGTGCATTCATTAATGATCAATAACACATGGTTTAAGTGGCAAAATTAAAAAAAAAAAAACATTTTGTTCCCGGGTTTAATTGACAGTAATTTGATGTTTTCAAACAAGCAAAAACCCAAACTTACGGAAAATGTGTTAAAAATTGCGCATGGTGTGTTATTATAAACTATACATTTGTTTAACATGCGTGACTTAAGCATTACTTGCTGAAGTCGGATAACGAATTAAATTTTCTTACATGAATCATTATCGGGATCAATGTAAAATATGTTATGGTCCTAACACTTTTTGCTCGGCTAGATCGGGCCTCCCTAACAAACACAGTTTCAAGATCGGATCGGATTACTGTAAATCTGGCATAGGAACTGGACAGCTCTAAATTATTGTACTACCATACAGAAAAATCATTATGTATGTGTATAGAGATATGTTTTGAATGTTGAAATGCGTCAAATATTTAAAGCTTTGGAGAATAATCAGAAATTTGTTTAACTTTCATCATTTTTTCTTCAATCTATAACACCATACAAAAACCAATAAATGTATCACCAACTTATCAAATCATCACGCATCGATTAGGTGAAGAGTGTAAGTAACAATGTCGAAATACCATACAGTGTATTGCATGAATAAAAGCTTACTTTTAATATTTTGCTAGTTAGTTGTATTACCTTTGGCGAAGAATTTTTGTTTTTTGGTTTATCAATGCGTTGCTGTATAGTTAGCAAACTGATCAACAAAATGATCATCCACCTTCCATTATGCTTGTGGTAGTCTAATCCGTTGTAATGCTAATTAGTTGAACCATTGTTAAGTATGATGTATGTTTATTTTCATTCTATGCTCAAAGCATTTAAAGATGTTAAAATCTAATTAATATTTCTTTTTTTGTTTTCGAATAGTCATTTCAAATTGTTTCTATACGACTATTTGATATATATTTCAAATGGATACAATATTGTTTGCTTTCAAAGTTTAAGAAAAAAAAAACAATTTGATTGTCTATTCCGCTTGTTGTTTACATATTTGCAGCCATTGTTCGTATATGCATCCATATGAAACAAAGACAACAGCATTAACCTTCTTTTTTTGTTATCCTTTATAAGATTTTGCTCTGGATGCTAAAATGCGATTCGACGACAATGCCGAATTCCGTCAGAAGGATCTGTTTGCCAAACGTGATCTGACGCAGGAAGACAAGAAGGAGGTTGAAGCATCCAAATTCGACCTTAATTACATTGCTCTCGACGGTTCGATTGGATGTCTCGTGAACGGTGCTGGTCTTGCCATGGCCACGATGGATATTATTAAGCTGCATGGTGGCGATCCTGCAAACTTCCTCGATGTTGGAGGTGGCGCAAGCGTAAAGGCTGTGAAGGAAGCGTTCAAAATCATCACATCCGATCCGAAAGTGCATGCCATTCTGGTGAACATTTTCGGCGGTATTATGCGATGTGATGTGATTGCGGAAGGTATCATCCAAGCGACGAAAGAGCTCAACATCAAAATGCCCATCATCGTTCGGCTGCAGGGCACCAACGTGAACGAGGCGAAGGAACTCATCAAGAAGTCGAAGCTACGAATCCTTCCAAAGGACGATCTGGATGAAGCTGCCATGTTGTCAGTGCACTTGGCACAAATTGTACACCTGGCTCGCGAGGCACATCTAGACGTGAGCTTCGAATTGCCTGACAGCTACGTTGTCTAATTGCCAAATGGAAGTAAAGCAATATCGCCGTGTGTCCCACATATTGCATCCTGCATCAAATGAACCACCCCTGGAAAACTCGGTGTCGTTGAGATATGTCTACACCTGTACCAACGCAACGACCTGCGTGTATTTATTGCTATTACGAACGCGTTCAAGCTAATGACATCATATTCTTATTCACCGTATGCACCAATAACGCAACTCAATTGCACTCGATGTCAGAAGATTGGTACTGTACTAATTCTTAAGTGGTCGTACAACCGTGTTAACTGTTACCATCAATAAAATTGACTGCAAAGTTGAGCGCCCTATATGAAAGTTCCTTACTGTGCTGATTAATAGATTGGGTGATATAGAAAAAAAAGCGTGACGTAGCACGGCGACGATATTAGCTGTGGGAGGTGTGTCATCTTGTAAAGAATTTCTCTACCTTGTTCATTCGATCAATGTCATTTTAATCATTTTATCCACACAAATGTCGTACTTGGTTTTTCTAATTGCTCTACACCAATCATTCAATGTAACGTGTGTTGGCGATACTGCTCTT
The DNA here is from genome assembly GCA_000473375.1 of Anopheles culicifacies. NCBI lineage: Eukaryota > Metazoa > Arthropoda > Insecta > Diptera > Culicidae > Anopheles > Anopheles culicifacies. The sequence continues at coordinate 114,794 of KI422484.1, forward strand.
ACTTTCGTCTTAACGACTCGCTAGCTGTTGGCGGTGGCGGTGGCCCACGCTTATGCAGTTCTTCCAAATGAGCCAACACCATTTGCGTACGTTCGCCCGCTATATGATGCAGAATCAGATAGCGACGATCATTGCGCAAAATATCTTCCACTTCACGAAGATGATTAGCATTTTCGCGGTAAAGCTCGAAGCTCTTATGCGTAATAAACTTACATTCCTGCAGCAGTTCTCGAAATGCCAGCTTGGCATTAGCCGTCTTGTCTTTAATGTAGTCTCGAAATTCACGTTCGCCCTGTGTTGTTGGAAAGACAAAATTAATGGTTGGAATTGTATCAAAAAGGAAAATGATAGTCTTACGAACCCTCTCGCTGCTATTGTATTTTAGGTATCGTGGATCGTCCCGAATCATTTTTTTTATTTCTTTCCACTGCGACGTTAGCTCTAGAGATGGAATTTCGTCCAACATTTCACGAAACTTATCACGTTTCTTCCGAACCAAGTTAGCAATATGCTCATTAAACAATCTATTCAGAAAAAAACAACGATAATTGAAGTGATGACGCCATTAATAGACTCGTATCATTTTATCTGCTTTCAGATATACGTACCTTTCGCGATCGTCTCGATCAAGCATGGAAATTAATTCCCAACGATGGTCTTTCTTGAGCAGCTTTTTTACCTCCTTCCATGTAAGATCTGCATTGCGGACTAGATCTGCTAATAGTGCATTAAAATGGCGCATGGCTTCATCCCTCTGATGGTGTTGACGCTCCTTGTCACGATCACGTAAGTGAGTGGCCAGTGTTCGCTGTACCTCTTTCTCGCGTTCCTTAATACTGGCTTCAGCTCGCGCCTTCCGGTCCCGTTCCTTTTGTTGTCTCTCGATTTCATCCTCATCGGATGTGTTGCAATCCTCGCCTTCATCTTCGTCATTGTTGTTATCATTCCCTTGGCCATCCTCGTTGGTTGCGCATTTTGCCGTTTGGTTCGCTTCTCGTTCGTTGGAGCGACTTCGTCGATCACGCGAACGATCCCTCGATCTGCGCGATCCCCGTTGCTCGCTGCGGTTGTTGCGTTCTTTCAACTCTTTTTCCTTTTCCTTCTCTTTTGCTTTTCGTTTCTCTTCCTTAAGCAGCTTGATATATTCCTCAAACAGTTCCTCCCGCTGAGAGGGTTCGGCGATTGCTTTGTAACGGCTATCACTCTCTATTTTTTTGCGGATGTCACTGAACCGAGTGTGGCGATTAATATCACTTCTTTCGCGTAGCATAGCAAGATAATCTTTTTTCATCTGCAAACAAAAAAAGGCGCTTAGCACAGTGTAGCAAGAAGCATGAATAAAACATTCGATCTGCATATAAGCTTCTTACCTGTTCCTTGCGATGTTGTTTCTCCTCTTTTTCACGCTTCCTAACTTCCACAATGTACTCATTAAACAAGCTTTCCCGTTCACGGATTTTTTCGATGACTTTGAATCTCTCATCTTTGCCATACTTTTGAGCAAATTCGCTAAATGAAGATCTGTAATTAAAAAAAAAATTGTACAATACGACGTTCGGGTAATGTATTAAATTCTTTAACCCACTTTCCGTGCAAATGTGCTGCTTCCATGAGGGAGCGGAAATCATCACGCTTTTGGCGCATCTTGTTGCGCTTCTCGCGTCGTTCTTCATCTGCACGATCTTTTACATATTTCTCAAACACCTGCTTGCGTTCTTTGGAAGTCAGAAGCAGATAACGTGCATCGTACACAATTTTATGCAGTTCTTTCTCCCATGTACTGAATGCGGATACATCCAACTCACGCAGCATTTCACGAAACGATTTCATACGCACGTCCAGCGGTATGAGGGTTCGCTCACGAGCGGCCCGTGCTTCAGCCTCTATCGCTATAGCTTCCTTTTCGGGATCGTTTCCGGAACGGTTACTGCCGGCGGAATTTGATGATTTCATGACTGCTTCTAAATCTGATTTCAATTTCTTACTCGGCTGTTCGCCATCATCTTCTCCACTAGATTCCGTGTCGGTTGGGGCAATTCTCGGCTCATTGGTGAGACTACTGTTAGTGTTGTTGCCACCATCACTTTCAGTCGTAGTGTTATTGACGGCAATTGCCACACCTGCCACTGCCTGTGGCTTGCTACTGATGGTTTCATTCTCCTTTGCTGCCACGGTACCGAGCAACTGTTGGGGAGGAACGAGTACTGCTTTGTCGACATCGGCTCGCTCCTTAAGCTCTTCGGGTCTTTCCCACACAGAAGTACGAGTTGACGGATTGTAAAAGAAAACTCGCCCGTCTCCAGTCCACACCACGCACCATGGCGTACCGCTGATGGGAGTGCTAGAAATTGGACGACTTTTGTCTTGCGGTTTGTTTGCTTTGGCCTTTTCTTCATCCTCCTTACGTTTCTTCTCTTGCTCCAGCTTTCGCTTTCGTTCCTCCTCCGCTACGGATTTGTCGTTTTTGGCCATGAACGTAATCGGATCGAATACGACTCCTCCCGCACCTACCGGTATTTGCTGAAGTCGCACACCGGCGTTGGACATTGCTCCAATAGTCGGATGAGCTGCTGTAGTAAGAGGTGAAGGAAACGATTGTATCTTCAGTCCAGCAGACGGTGATGTTTGCATTGAAGACATGATGGGCATCTGCGGTGGAATCGGTGGAGCCAAGAAAGGTGGAACCGATGGAGGTACTTTGGGTTTCTGCTTCGCACTCCATACCGCCATTTTCGCTTCTGAAAAAGAAAAATCATATGGATATGAACATGTGTAGTTAGGATGAAGGTTAGCCAATAGCCCGTACTTTCCAAATCACGCAATGCTTGCGGCTTTTCCCATACGCTTTCTCCCTTGGAAGCGTTGTAATAAAATATACGACCATCCGGTGCATTGTGTTCACTCCAAACCGTAGCTTTGGCAACGATCGACGGATCAATTTCGCTCAGCTTAATCTCGTTCATGGCTTGCTTGGTAGCGTCGTAGGGCAGAGATTGACCAAGTGGCCAACTTTGTCCACTGTTTACCGCTGGTGGATTCCACGGTGGATAGCTGGTAAAATTAGGCGGAGGCATGCCGAACGGAGCCATGCCAAAAGATGGAGGTGGGCCTGTGAAACGCGTCATTGCAGTGTGGAGTGGAATAACCGGGGGTATTGTAGCAGAACTAACCGGCACGCCAGATGATGCGGTAGTAGCAATAGCTTCAGCAACCTTTTGTTCCGCCGACTTTGGTTGTTGTAGTTGTTGCTTATTGAGTGCTTCCACTTCTGCCTGTGTCATTACGTTAACGTTTGGGCCATCCGGGCGGGTCCATGTTGTTTCACGACTTACCGCGTGATAGTAGTATGATTTTCCATCTGCCGTTTTGGTTTCCACCCACAAATCCTACGATATATGACCGAAACATTTCACAATTAGAAGAAGCTTACCGCAGGCTAGACGAATTAGATCCTGGTAAGACCATACTCACAGTAACAACTGAATTGGTCGGTTTTGATGGAGCTGAACCGAGCAGACCGGCACCATTCTTGGCAGGGGAGGGTTTCCTGTCTTCCGCTTTGGAATCTGCTTCCAATGAAGATGTTTGTTGCTCCGTCGCTGAATCCTCCGCTGGTTCACTGGCTGTAACAACATCATTTGTGTCTTCCACATTTTCTGATTCGTTTGGCAAGGATTTATCAGCTTCCGCACTCATGATAACACAAGGGCTATGGTAAAGCAAAAGGCTGAAATGCACACAATATTTGAAATTGCCTACGATTCTTCTATTGCCGAAGCTAGAACATTTTTCTGCTTGGTATCAACAAATTGACATATCGAACGCTTTCCCAAGAGCCTTTTTTTTTGACAGCATAAGCAGCGTATACACGATCTCAAAAAAGACAAACACTTTGTTCACACAAACCAATAATTATTCTGTTCTTTATTCTGTTTTGTTTCTGTTTTTATCACAGAAACGAATTTCTGCTCTAGACTCAATATGAAACATTGAAAGAAGGTAACGATTTTTTTTTTCAGATTTACTTGAAAAATATTTTATGTATATTTTTCGGTGTTCAACTATCATAACCGCTTGAAGAACTTTGAAAAAAGCTCGCTCTCTAGCTTAATGTATTCAGTAAATTTAGTTCTATGTCAGCTCTTTACGAATAAAGTCAGGGGTACGGTTAACCTTTCATTTGTGGGTATTGAGGCAGTTGCAAACCATATGATTTTGTATACAAAAGCTGTCAAAAGTTGCTGCATATAAGAGATTAGCATCTTTATTAGCGAACGATGGCTTTATAAGGGTCGATGGAACTCCATGAAATGATTCACATGTGAAATCGAAAAAAGCTCAAGCTCTAAGTATAAACACCTTGGCCTTTCACTTTTGCTACACCCTGTGCAAACGAAAAAAAAAACATTTACAAGAAACGTCAACCGGCAATTTCCTGACCTCCTCCCGTTGTTTGAGTCTTTTTGACACACTCTCCAAAAAAGCTTCTACATCGCAATACCACTGCATTTCATTCCGTGATAAAAGAAACACAATATTTTGCATATTTTTACTACAAGATCTGTAAAATGGTTAGTAAACCTGAGAATAATGAAACGGTGACCGATAAAAAACGCCGCAAGACAAGTAGTTCCAACCCCTCGGATAATGCTTCAACGACTGCTAAAATTTCGAAGGAGGATGTTTACATGGTATGATGCTATTTTTTCCGGGCATTATTAGAGTGAGCAAAACCAAGTTTCCTTTTTCTGTTTTCCGTAGAACACCATCGCGTTCGAAGAACAGGAAGCTAGCAAACGTTCGCCAGTTAAAGATGCTAATCTGTTCCATGCAACGTGCGACGAACTACGAACCATATTTGCGGACATAGCTAAGCTGAAGGCAGACAGCTCGGAAGATGCCAAAACGAGAATTGCAGACAAGCGAATCGAAGGTTCGTTAGCGTTTGTCTTGTTGAAAAAGTTAAACCGTCTTGATAAGGTGCGCATACGTGAGGGTCGTGATGCGCTGCACAAAGAAAAGCTGCGCGTCGACAGCAATCGGCTGCAGCTGCAAAACTTGTTGTACGAAGCCGAACATTTGAAGCGGGAAGTGCAGCGTTGCTATATGTTCAAAAGTCAAGATGAAGAAATCGAGTTAGTGCCGGTGGAACAGTTTTATGAACAGGCTCCAGAATCTGTATCCCGACCAGAATGCACCAAGACTGATGAACATGCGCGACGCATCGCTAGACTGGAATGGGAACTTCAGCAACGGAAGGAGCTGGATGCGCATCTAAAAGAACTTTTAACTTTAAAACAAGCAGTTGAAAAAGATATTATCGCTAAAACAGCGCGCCTGGATTCCTTGGGACCACGGTTAAGAGATTTGCTAATCGCAACCAGGCCACTGCAGGAAGCTCTCGAAATGCCTATCGAGAAAGGCTGGAAGATACGCAAAACGGTTCGATTGCTACCACAACCGTTGTATCTTCTCTACGCGAATGTTACTGCTTATGGAGAAGCTTGCGGTAATGGTTTTAAAATTTCAGAAGCCAGAATATATATCGCTAATACATATTTATTTCTTTCGATACATTTTACCAGATAATTTCCTCGCCACTTCAATAAAAGGCGACGAAGAGGAAGCTAAACAATTAGCTGCCTCTATAAATTCGTACGAAACGGAACCTCACTGTGGCAGCGATTCTGGTGCTAATTCTCGTGATCGGGCTGATTCGGACAATGATGACAACGAACATGAGGTGGACCGGGGCATGAAAAAACGCCATCATCGTGGACACATCAAAACAAATCTGGATGAACAGCGGCGTGAAAAACTTTTCAAACCACATCCACTTAGCGTAACGATAACGATTCGCGCTAAGGATTGTCCTCCGGAGCTGTCCACCGATCGTCAGGCTGGGCCTGGACTTTCGTTAACCTTTTCGTACTTGCCAAAAATGCAGATCGTAACGGTGAACGTTGCTTTGGAAGATTTGCATTCAACAGGTGTGGCAGCTGGCGATGTTCTGTCCACCGAAAGTGTACTGAACGAATTGTTTCGTGGTGATAAAGGTGAAGAATGTCCTAACCCGAAGATAAAATATCAGTTACAAGATCTTTCTATAGAAATCAGCCAATTGGCGCGCATTTTAAAGGGGAAAGATCTTGGCAAGCCTTTCCTTTGGGCACAGAAGCTTTGCGGACTGGAGCACACTTCGACAGCGTACACATGCGTCCGTACCGGTCCTGATGCTGGAAACGAGTCTCTTGAAGTAGCAGATAAGCTGCATGAAAAGATTCCATGCATCATACGTTCAGTTCGTGCGCGTTGGGAGGCCCGTATAAAGCTGTACAAGCAGATTCACGATTTAGAAAGCAAAATGATAGACACATCGATCAATGATGAACGCGGCCATCCAATACGCATCTCCAGTACTGTGCTGCAGTGGAGTTCCATATCTTTTGAAGATTATGTCTCGTCCGGGGTTGCAAAAATGTTCCTGGAAGACGCGATGGCCACCGCTAGTGACCTCTACTTCCGAGCGATAGTCATTCGTGGTTCAGCTAAACTTGAGTGTTATATTTGTGTACCTTGCCGTTTCCCGGACAATTCGCCATTATGGTCTTTCTCATTAAATTGGAATGGAAAACATACATCATCGTGTAACAGCTCAGTAAGGGTAAGTATGGTGTTAAAGCAACATCAAAAAAGAACAGGACATTTTCCGTTGGTAAATTTTTGAAATTATGTTATTTTGTTTCTTCTATGCTAGGAAATGGAATATTGGTGCAACAGTCTGTCAGCAGCGGATAACTCGTCTGATATATTGCCAAAGCAATTGAAACGCGCAATGTCATGTTTCGACATCTACCTTGAAACCGAAGGGCCCTACTACACTCCTGCCGAGTTCACACAAGACAAAAGTTTTCTTAAACCGTTTCGCGGACGTACCAGAGCTCAACCTTTCCGAATTGCTCCGAATGGCAGCAGTTCCTTGTTTACCCAAATTTAAAACATGCATGTGTTTAAAGTTAGTACGTCGTTCTCCATGTGGGACGCTTTTCTTTCGATGATTTGTGTTCAAACTTGATGCTTTATCCGTGGTTCAATCAGAAGAGTAATTATTGATTTAGGAAAATATAAAATGGTTACAGAATAGTAATCTTGTCTAGCTCGCCGAATGTAAATTATCGATGCACAATTATCAATATTTGTAATAACACAATTGAACTCGGAATCAGTTGTACTCAGAAATAGTGTAAACGAATCTGCGATGCTTCACACGGAACGATTGGATCTAGATAAAATGGCAGTACGCTACACTTACGCCCACGCCACGTCATCCATCCCTAATCGACGAAGTCATAAAAACAATTGGGTCCTGCCTTAAGCGCATCTACAAAGCATAAATCGAAAGAGGCATCGGAAAAAGACGCAAATAGCAGGTAGAATGAAGCATACGGAGCATTCGGCTCAGTGTTGCTATATCGCTTCCGCAAAGGTAACGGATACTCGTGATCGTGGGCATGATGTGTACGTGCAGTGTACGCTAATCCAATGATTTGAGCTAAGTGTAGTAATGTGTAACAGAGACGAAAAAAATCTAGATACAACATAGACGAAGCAAAATTTGAAATCAAGCGCCGACCGTTTACATCCAGAGAGTAGTGTTGTAAAAGTAAAACACTATCAGAACTGCACCAAGGAAATTAATATTCTTATTTTTCCATCGATTAAAATATGTAATAAATGTGCTTTTCTAAACATAATTTATGACAAGAGTCCTGACCGTTGACAAGCGTTTAAGCTAAAACACTTTCTTCAAGGCTGGTTTCGATTTTCAGCTGAATACCCATGTGTTGGAAAGCGCTCGCAATATCGGAAGTCTTATCCGGGTGGCAAACGATAGCAGTACACGTATCGGTAGTAGAATACAGATGCTTCACGTAACGATTTCCTACGCGCTGCAAATCATCTTTCGTCACTTTGCCAACTTGGCACACCAGCGATTGGTTATAGCCTACCGGTACTCCCTTAAAGCTGGCTAGCATCGATGTGTTGACCACCTTTTCGATGCTATTTTCCCGTGCAATTATTTCAAAAATCAGGGAACTTCTTGCCGATTCCAATAGCGTGGCATCCCACTCTGCTACTTCATTAACCTGTTTGTCCTGTGAATAAATCAATATTTTTTATGAATTATTAATTCCGTCACATTCGTTTCGTTCTCTATATCTAGACATTCGTACCATTATCAATACTGCTTCCTGGTATGCAGCAACTACATTTGACGCCCGATACAACGTAAAGTAAAGCAGTCCTTCGTTTGGCCGCGGTACTATGTTATATCCGTAAGCGAACCCTTGGCCCCGAATTTGTTTCCACAGTGGGCCTTCTAGTTGTGTCAAATATTGCAGAAATAGCAGAAGCGGTACAAGATCCGGATCATTAAAATCGGTTATTCCTTGGCATGTTCGAAATAGGAAAGCACTCTCGACACTGCCCAGTCCAACGATTACGCCAGTGTATGGTTTGAGGGCATCGTTATTTTTTTCCATATGCTTCCAATCTTGCATGCTGATTAACCTAAAAAGGAAGAAAGTATCACAATTTAGAAAACGTGCACACGATTTCCAAGTAGCACAAAAATGCAAACCTTTTAGGCAATTGCTGCGTTTGGCTCGATTTTACAAGCCGTTTCCAGGGGCTGATCAAATCAACGCCCAGATCTTTCATCGCACTCCAATCGGCCGCCATGTGAATTGCTACGTTTTCCGGCATTGTAATGATCGCACGTGTCTTGTTTAAGTTTTCAATTACTGTATTAGCTGAATCTGGGTTTTCTAGCATCTCTAACAACGACGTTAGAAATTTTGATTGCTTCAGTAACGAACAGATGCGCACGTTACTCTCCTTGCGATACCGCATAGCTTTAAGGATATCCTTAGCAATCGAGTTCCCTTCTCGTTTGGCTTGGGCTACTTCGTTGATTAGTTTCGTAGCGCACACTTTGATACGTTCTGCCGTAAATTCGGTTTGGTGCAACAGCTCCGTGATCAACTCAATGCCAGTTACATATTTTTCCCGTACAACTTGCATATAAAGCGTAGCCGTACTCGAGTATGCACCGACGCTGAAGCGACTCGACGAACTGAACCCTAAATCGGTCATAGTTTCGACCGTGTTGGACTCGAGTGTTGACACGACCTCCTCGTACGGAATCAACGTATCGCCACGACGGATGGGCGATTCGGTCAACAATTCCAGCAGCAGAACAAGGTACGAACGTAGCTGCTCACTTAACGGTTCCGTGTTCATTGTGACTTTAAGCTGAAAGGTTACCAATGTATCTTTAATATCCTTAACGCTGCACAACTTTTAAGTTTTCCGCCACTTTTACTTACATAGCAAAAATTCGTATGCAAATCATACGCTTCGGCATAAACGGGCAAAAGATCCATTTTCAATCCAGGGGGATTTTTCTCCGCACTCGAGGAGTAAACTTCAACTGGATAGAATTTGATACCTTCGGTAGAGGGAACGGGTATGGAGGTTATCATCTCATCCGGTGGCACTATTTCGTTGGACGCCATCGCATGGGATAACATTTTTTCCTTCTCCTTTAGCCCACTTTCCCCAAGTTCTTCTCGTTGCTTTTCCAACCGCTGCTGCTCAACGCTGGCGGTACGTATGTTTTCTTTAATGCTAGGAACTGCTCGCACTACGACGTGTTGATTCTGAATAAAACCGCAAAAAAGGAATCATCATTCGGGTTCAAGTGTGCTTACACATTAGGAACCTGTTTCTTCAAGTTTTACGCATCTTACCGTAACAACATAATCTTTAAGCAAAGCTAGCCAAAAACTGTCCTCCTTATCTTTTAACATCTGCAAACACCGATTAACGTTCAGCCGGTTGTCAAACTGTGGTCAATAGAGAAGAAGTTAAACATGTACAATAGTAGCAGATTAGTGAAACCATTGAAAAACTTACCTCCTTTTCATCGGACCCATACAACACATCTCCAATGACATGGAAAGCGATATCATCATGTGGATTGGATTCTAAGCTACTAAGTGCTTCCAGCCTATTACGTTCGATAACGTTTTTCATGCGTTGCATGTCTAGCTTTTCCTTCCCGTCTGCAATGCTTGCCAGCAGTTGAGAAAGTTTGGGAAAGATATGATCCTCCTTACCGAGTGGAACATTTTCGAATGAAATGTACAGCAACGAAACCGAGTTCTCCACTATGTTGTAGCCAACGCGGCTCGCGTACGGATCATCGATTTCGACAAACTCTCGCTGAACTGGACTGGCGGAGGTGTCCGTCAGATAGCGCAATAGCACCGCACAGGCAGTGAGCGTATCGTATTCCGTTGTAGCCTTTGGACCTCTCCAGGCTACGTTAAGCAGTCCGCAATCTTCTTCATCCGCCGGGTACTCTATTTTAATGTTAGTTGACTGCTTGAGCGGTTCTACCGGCGTTTGCCACGGGCGCTCGAACGGTGGAAGTGTACCCTTGGATACAATTTTCTCCTCAATCGGCTCGAGCGCTTTGAAGATATCGTCTGGTTTAATTTGCCCAGTGATGATGACGTGCAGATTATCCGGACGATAAAAGGCTGCATGATATGCGCGTACCTTTTCGTTAGTAGTGCTGGTACGAAGGTTGCTTAAGATTCCACCAGTTTCGGCACTGTAGCCACAGTCCGGATATACCGCCCGTAACATTTCCAGGTTAACTCTCGATTCACCCGTATTTTCACGTCCCTGCATTTCGCAGTACACCACACCACCATCCTCACCCTGCCCGGTAATATGGTGAACTTCCGTGGTGAAACCGGAATCGGTTAGCGTTGGGTAAAGTATGTGATCCAAGTACACCGGGAGCAGAGAAAGAAAGCCTTCGCTACCAGCCGTTGTCATTGTATAGCACGTGTGATCCCGATCGGTCCAAGCATTAGTGCCTGATGCCAAACAGCGGTTCGCCACCAAATCGAGAATACCCTTGTACGGATACTTTTCCGAACCGAGAAAAACCAGATGCTCCAGTGTATGCGGCAAGCCGTCGTCATCGTGCGCTTCGGTTGCAAGCGTAAAGTAGCCATTTACCACCGGCCCTTCAACCTCACCGACAATCACGGTTAATCCGGTGCGGTCCGAGCGGTACTTATGAACCGGAATCACTTCGTTTGCTTTGACCGTGATTAGATGCTTGAAACCCATTGTTATTATATTGAATGTTGCTATTTGACCAGCAACAATATAATTATTTATGTCTAAATCTAAATAATTATAAAAAACACAGGAAATAGCACTGGAGCGTGTTCTGAGTAGCAGTACCTAGTAGCCGACCGACGTCGAAAGGATGAGAAGAACGCCGATAGAATGATTAAAATATATGAAGTAACGACATGACATGACAAAAATATGTACGGAAATGTCAAAACGCACATCTGCTGTATGTTTGCACGAAACGCAAGAAGAATATGAACGCCAATTATCGTTTTCTTTCGTTTTTATTTATCATAAATTTGCAACGGTACTTCAAAGAAATGAGCACATATTTCGGCCGGAAGCGGTAACACACTTCAGCGGTTCAAAATACGTATAGTGCACATTTCAATTAACCTCACAAGGTGTGAACAACCATTAAAATGCTAAATGCAACTGCTGTGCCGTTGATTATATCCAAACCAGTCCAGTCCTACGGCTCAACTAAAACTGATGCTGTGAATAGAAAGAAAATCGTTGCTTATTCGTGTTTGATTACACGTAAATCGATGTTCAACGGAGCACGTTTCTTACCTATCCGTATGGCCACGCACAGTATTACAAAGGCGAACAGGTTTTGCTGTACAGCTTGTCGCACTTTTCGCTTTTCCTCGGCCGCATCCGTTGGCGGAAGTCCCTGCATGCGAAACATCTCGTTTGCCTACCAAAAGTTGGACCAATTATCTGCAGAAAAGAGATTAATAGTAAATACAGAATGTTTTTTCTGCTATTGATTAACAAGCTTCTTGCCGTGTTCTTCGTATTTTTCTGATCTATCGAACCTCAAGGAATGTAAGTGAAAGGTGTGATTTTTTACCAAATTAACTACTGCACAATTTTACACATGTTTGTAGGCTTTTGAAAATTATTTTCACCTCGGAAGCTTGTGTTGCAAATTTGCATGACTCTTATTGCAGGAACATAAAGAAAATTCATTTAATCAAATGCCACACTAATGTGCCGTTAGTGTAACCATGGTTTCATGTATGTGGTTTGATGAGTACGTGAGTTCAAACACGTTTCAGCTGTGTGTGAGTGCATGTATAGTGCATTGCTTCGTTTTAAAACTCGAAAATAATAATCGTCATAAGGTGAATGTTGCATTTCCTTCATAAGCTCTACAGAATTCTACTTCCGAACAATATCGTACATTGTTAAGAAAAAAGTGTACCATGATTGTAAAGATTCTTCGTAACAATGGTAGCCGGTTTATCGCACGGCAAATGCATAGCACAGGTACTTCCAGTAAGAAGACATCTGTGATAAGGTAAGCCTGACGACCGATGCCAATTCACGTAAACGTAATATGGAACCATTTCAGGACTATCGGAGGTGTGGTTTGCATCGGTGGAACTACCGCTGCCTTAGCCTACCATTGGCTGACCCGGCATGAGGTTCAAATGGCAGCGATCGGTACTAGCGCGAAGTTTGCCAGCGTATCCCGGTATATGGCCGAACCGATCACTAGCCGGCAGGTGTTAGATGCGAATAGAAACGATATGAAGTGTCGCATGGAAGAGTTGGTAATGCGGATACAGCACGACTTTTGTCGTTCCCTGGAAGCGGAAGAGCATTTTGGCAAGAAATTTCTCGTTGATCGCTGGGAACGGAAAGAAGGTGGTGGCGGAATTACCTGTGTCCTGCAGGATGGTGACGTGTTTGAAAAAGCCGGTGTAAACATTTCGGTGGTTCACGGGAATCTTCCGAAGGGGGCCATTCAGCAAATGCGCTCCCGCGGCAAACAGCTGGCCGAGGGGGAACTTCCTTTTTTTGCCGTGGGCGTAAGCGCAGTAATACATCCGCGCAACCCGATGATTCCGACGATCCATTTCAACTATCGATACTTCGAGGTGACTGACTCTGCCGGCCAGAAGCAGTGGTGGTTTGGCGGTGGTACGGATCTCACACCGTATTATTTAAACGAGCGCGATGCGGAGCATTTTCACCGTACATTGAAGGAAGCGTGTGATCCTCATGACTCCACGTATTATCCACGGTTCAAGGAGTGGTGCGATAAGTATTTCTTTATACCGCATCGTAACGAAAGTCGTGGAGTAGGTGGGATTTTCTTCGATGATTTAGACGGACCGGATGCCGAGCGAGCCTTTGATTTCGTATCTTCCTGCGCGCATTCCGTTATTCCTTCGTATCTGCCGTTGGTTCGGCAACACAAAAATGATCCGTACGGTGATCGGCACCGACAATGGCAACTGTTGCGCCGAGGTCGTTACGTTGAGTTTAACCTCATCTATGATCGCGGAACAAAATTTGGTTTGTATACGCCTGGTGCAAGATATGAAAGCATTCTAATGTCGCTGCCACTGAACGCGGTAAGTTGATGGGCATCTAAACAGCGCGGATATAGCTATAACCAATCCAACAGAGCCTGAAGTTGATTTCCGTTGGCAATTACTTTATTGCAGAAATGGGAGTACATGAATATTCCTGCGAAAGGCACGGAAGAAGCTGCTATCATTGAGGTACTCCAGAAACCCAAAAATTGGCTCAAATTATAAATCCATCGCCACTGAGTTAAATCCTAAGCTCAAAATTGACGAAATTAATCGATGGTAAAAGCACGCTCTGGAACAATTCTACCGTAAGCCCATTAGACTAAAGTTTGGAAAGATCGAAATAAGGAACAAAATGTAAATTTTTGTACACATATCATATTGTGTGATTACTGATTGTTATTATATCACAATACTCATGAGTTGTGAAAATTAAAAAAAGCATGAGTTTTCATCCACGAGCAATATTTTAAAACGGGACGTTCGGAAATTTGACAACTTGACTGGAGAACAAGTCTCGAATTATATCGTTTTCCCCCATATGATGTAGTCGAATAGGATGAGGGTTGATCTATCTTTGAAGCGTCATTTCTCATTCAAAACAACTCCGAATGTTAATGTTCGCAGAATGGGCAGGAATGGAAAGCATCGACCTGGACGAAGAACTCTGGAATTGGAAAGAATATTCTGGTTGGTGGTTGGATAGATGAACTACATTGCCATTTAAAAAAAATAAGATAGAAATTACTTGAAGAATAGCAACAAACATCGTAATGATGGTGGAAAGCTAATATTTGGAGAACCGCAATAAACAGCCGAGCGTATACGGAATGCAGCATTCGTTGGATTACTATAAGGACAATCATCATCGGTTTATTTGCATGCGGGTTCGGATGCTTTGGTAAAATGATAATGTAATTGATCCAATTTGCGTTGTTTTTTTTTAATCATGTTTTATGGATAATATTATATTCACGAATAAATCCGGTCAATTGAAATATACGCACGTTAAGAGTACGTCCGCGTGTTGTTACTCAACGATTCAAGTTGAGTTTCAGAAATCATCAACTTTGTATGATTATATTTTATTCTGCTATTAATAAATAAAATACGTTGAAAATCGACACAACGCAATCCACTCCAATCGATTTGAACACTCACGCGTACGCTTTGCTGGAAATGATACTGTTACAAACACGCACGCGATCTTCTGTTATCTACGCTGGTGTTATTGCATTGTTATTTTGGTTCATATGCAATTTACCACTTGCTTCTGAATGAAACGCACACCAACGGCGTCAAGAACAAGTGCACATCATTGTGTTGTGAATTTTATTACTTCATGATCAATTCATCTGAAGCATATTGCTCTAACAACTGTGCCCCGCTGCTGGGTTTGATTGATTTAAATATGCTGCCAGTAAGATAGGGGGGTTGATGTATTGGAACGTTGGCGCCATTGTCTGCGATCGGCTTTGTGCCGCATGATGGATCAATCTACTGCAAGTAATCATTTGTTGTCTAGTTATTTTGCATAACAAGTAGTTTAGGATAGGGATGTTGGAAGGATCTGCTTGGTTATGGGTTACTGTGGCTCTCCAAAAACATGCCATGCCATGAGTGGTCAAAAATCAGAAGTAGAAATGTGTGAAGATCAATATAGACTTGCTCACGATTAATTACACCAGTTGGAGAGAAGGGAAATGTGTGCCTTTTTATACTCAGTTTTACCGTGCACGATAAGATTACTTTTGCTACAGTCTAACGATCATAGATCATACATCGAGAACAATCGTCTGTCTGCTGTGAAGAACGAACATCGTAACGATCAGAACCATGAAGTGTTGTGCTGATTGTTTGTATTTTGCTTAAAACAATATCGCTGCTTCTTACGCGATGCGTTCATTGTTGCTCGTGCCACTAGTGAAAACGCATTCTAAATTTACTCGCAACGCAATCTAATGACACGCAAATTCGAAGCTAAAATTAGATAGCAATGTTTTCCATCAGCAGCGCCAACAAAAAACTTATCCAGAACCGATCATGCTTCTTTTTTTGGGCATATTTGTCAATTCGTGTTAGCGACAGTTAGTGAAACACGGCAACATAGTGTATAGGTTTAGTTTCTCTAGTTAACTCTATTCCCGAAACCCAAACTGCCTAACCAGCGGTAAACATTTATTAAAACAGTGAGAGAAGCAGTAATTGTTCGAATATTTTAGATCAAATTTTGTAAAAAGGTCGAATCGACTTCCCAATTCATCCGTTCTTAGATCATAAACGAACACTCAAAGCATCAGGGCCAGTGTACTAGTTTCAGTTCGAATTTGCGCTATTAGTTTTCAAGATTTTTCAAAATGAACATTCACTTGTATTTGAACGAATGAGTGGGAACTTTCTCGCTGTATTTTTTACCGAAAGTTTTACTGATACCTAATAATGTTATCAGAAGAACCGACTGCACGGACATTCTACTGAGTGCATCAATCTTTTGCACACACACGATTCATTCCTCTGAGGGAGTTCCATAAGTAAGGATGAAATAATTATATTAAGTTACAGTTCTCTACAATACAATTGTCTAATCAGAGTGAACGAGGCGCAACCAAATATTACAATATTGCATACTGATAAACTTGTTTTTTTTTTCAATATGTATGTTAATCTCGCACGTGGGCAAGAGCTATGTTCCTATAAAAAAATCAGTTGAGCAAAACGGCATTGCCGCCGCACGCTCACATCATCCTTTTCAAATTATTATTATTTTCTCACCCCCACGATATTCCACGCCGTGCACCATAGGCATTAATATTAAAAAAAGAAAGGCCTATAATTACACCTTTTTACGCAACTGTTATTCATGCATAATTTTCCGAGCCGATCTTGGGCCCCACAGCGTGTCTAAAACGAATAGGCATGTGCCATCATAAAACAAAAAAAGCCAGGCTACAGAATTGCTCTGGATCCGAAATTTTAAAATGAGAGTGTGTTGCATAAGCAGTTCTCCGTGCTAACGGCTTTTGTAGTGGTAATAAGAGAATTTTCTAATCTTCCTCATCGTCCTCGACGTCTTCCGCCTCAGCCAACCATTCCAGCCATTGATTAACTTCAAACAGTGCTGTGCCTTTGCCTGGATAAATATCGGTCACGTCTTCCTTGTATCGCTGGAATACCTCCTCTTCGATGACGCTCAATTCGAACATCTCTTGGAACCATCGCAACAGAACACCTATGAACAACGAAAGCACGTGCAAATGTAAGTTATTGATTAGCAACATAATTTCGTACATAATCGGGTGAACATAAGCGATCACCATCATCAGCACTCGTACCTTTCGGATAGCCAATGCTATACCAGTAAACTTGAATTGCGTACAGAGCAGTCAACTGCAGATCGTTCTTGCCGTTCAGAAAAACGTGCAACACTGGACAATACTTGGTTAAAATTTCCTTTTCCTTTTCGATGCGCTCCGTATCCTCCTTCAAGTTTTCCGATTCCTGCCCAAAGAAGAACGAGAAGTAAAGATATTGTTTTAGCACATTTTCACGTGACTATAACAACACACGTACCTGATGAATGTATTTCAGCAAAACCGTCATAATGGCCACGATAAAACCTTGTTCTGCGTAGCACGACGGTTCGACATTTTCCTTGATCCATTTGTAGAACTGTTGAGGATTTACGTCGGATTGAATCTGCTTCCATAGTTCGGCCTGCACGCGCAGCAATGGGTACAGGAAGTTTAGGTTGCGATCCTCCAAAATTTCAGCCATACGATCCTTCGTACGATCACATTCCGGCAGACTGGCCATTAAATCCACCTTGCTTTTGTTGAACAGCTCTTGCAGCGGTTGCTTGCCTAGCTGCTTGTGTAAATGCTGCAACACGAGCAGAAATAGCGGATAATGCTGCCCGTTCTCGGTGAAGTTTGCAATATCGGGCAGAGTGCACAGATTGCCTGCGACAGCTCTCGCCAGCAGCGACGCAACGATGGTCGTAATTTTCGGAATGGTTTTCTCTTTCTCGTTCATTCCGTTAACAATCGACTTAAAGGATTCCAGTGCAGCGCTGTGTGAAAGTTTAGTTTCTTTGTTCAGAATCTGTAAAAATTCGATCGTCTTAGCGTGATACGCATCATTGCGATCCAGCACTTGATTAAGAATCGTAATCATTGCGTCTCGCATAAACTTTTCCGGAACCTTCAGATCGCAGAATGCGTTAACCAGTTCATCCATCAGCGACGAATTTTTCATTACTTGCTTTTCATCCGATAAATCCGACGGTTCCGGGCTAGCGACTGGCCTAGAAGAATCTTTTGTTTCTCCATGAGCCTTCACTTCATCGGAGGCATTACCACCTTCGGACGTAGACTCCTGTTGTTGTTGTTGGGTTTCCAACGATGTCCTATCATTCTCGTCCTTTCGCGTTTCCGAACCTACGTCTAACTTTTCATCTCCTCGAAGCAGGTCGACGGCTCGATTTCCATCCTCATCAATTTTCTTTTCCTTTTCCACAAGATCATCTTGTTCCGTCAGTTTTTTCTCAATTAATTCCACATTTTCAATCAGAGGTGTTTTTTCGACGGCCGGTGCTACTGTCTCGGTTTCTCTCGACTCATCCTTTGGTGGTGGTGGTGTTGCCGAGGCAATAACCTTTTCAGCATTGTTATCGACAACTTCAACAACTACTTCCGTCACTGTGGCGCTGTTAGGTTCTTTTCCGCTCTTTTCCTCCTTCTCTCCTCCTTCGTTAACTTTTTGTTCTTCTTCCTCGATTTGCTGCTTGATGTTTTCCAACATAACATCACTGACGAATGTAGCGATACGCTTCATATGATCCACCTTACTTAGACCCTTTTCCTTTTTCTTCTTTCCGGTTTTATCTGCAGAAGCTTGTTTGACAATCTGCTCCTTCTGAATCAATTTGCTACCGTTCAAGAGCGAAGCATTATTAGCGGTGCCGATAGCTGCCGTATTCACTAAACCTGGATTTAACGGTTCATTGTGCTGACGATGCGGTGTTTCGTGATGGCTACTATTCATCCTGTTGTTATCTCCGTTCATATCCCGACCACCATGATGTTCCGCAATTTGCACGTGCGGGCCTTGTTGATTTGGTTGGTAGTGATGATGATTCAGTTCCGTATGAAGCTTGTTTAGGTGCATATGACCGCCTTCGGAGCCGCTCATCGAACGCGGATTCATGCTTTGTGACATGTGCTGATGGCGATGATTCATCACGTTTGGAGACATGTTTTGATTAGAAGATTGTTGCGAACCTCCCGAATTTCGGCCAACAGACATGCCTACACCATTATCGCTTTGCATTCCTCCGCGTGGGCTAACGGTGGAGGAGGACGACAACGCCGAGTTAGCACCGGATCCACCAAAATTCCCATTTCCGCTCATACTGTTACTGCCTCCCGAAAAGGCACTACTGTTGATTTGTCCAGCATTGCGTTGCTCACTGAGAAGCGTGCGTGTTGTTAACGGCGATGGAAACTCATTCAGTGGTGGTCCGTTGAAATTAGGCTTGACGTTACCGTTTCCTCCTCCGATCGTAGAAGGAATGGGCATCTGGGGTTTGATATTCATATTAGCTTTAAACAACAGACTGTTGGGGGTGGGGCGCATCTGCAGCTCTTCGACAGGATTCTGAGGAGGGGTTATCAAATTGCGTTTAAAGCGTGGCGCTAAGTCTTTGTTTAGCATCATGCTCGAATTTCCTCCATACGTCGATGTGTGGGAGCCATTACCACTGTCCCTCATGCTGCCACCGCCTTGGTGATGGTGGTTATTGTGTTTGTTGTAACGCATATTGTTGTTGCCATAATTATTCTGGTTGATGCGGTTATTATGCATGCGATAGTTACCGCCACCTCCACCACCACCTCCATTGTCGCGGTGATCACGGTTTCCATAACCGTTCGACGATTGATTATAGCTAATAAGAAAGAATAGTTGTCAGTTGATTTTATGCAAGCTGGAATTTTATTTAAAGTTATGTTCTTCGATGTGGCATAGAGTTAATGGAAAAAATTTAATCTTTCTGCTTTGATTTTACGCATCTTTGGAAATCTGACTGGTAGTTTCTCCGGAAACTACATACTACTGTGTCCGAAAAATAAGGTGACTGCGTTTTTTTCCGGAAATGGTTTTCTTATTAGACCAAATGAAGGTCATCGCCTTCGAAGTGATCCCCATCCGATGCAATGCACCTCCTCTTCCACTTCTTCTCCCACTCCTCGAAGTAGGTGGAAAACGCGGATGTTGGGATGACCGTTAGTTCAGCCGTCGCTGCCATTTCTATCTCCTCGCTAGTTTCAAAACGGTGTCCCCGAAGCGGCCGTTTTAGCTTGTTGAACAGCCACAAGTCGGTTAATGCCAAATCTGGCGAATACGACGGTTGCGGAACAATATGGGCGTCAGTTGTTCCGAAATACCGCCTCAAAATGATGACATTGTTTTGCAGACTTCAACGCAATGTCGCTTTTTGAGCAGGTTCACCCCAAAAAATCTTTCAGGATGGTGTTGACCGAGGCTTTGGAAATCCGAACACTTTCCAAAAGGTCTCGTATCATCAACCGACGATTGTTGACCACCAAATCCTTGATTTGGACGACGTGGACGTCGTCGGTTGAGGAGGATGGACTCCCCGTAGGATCCTCGTCTTCAACATTCGCAGGGCCATTTTTGAAATCACTGTACCATTCGTACACATTTTTCTTCGACATAGCTTCTTTCCCGAAGGCTTTGTGTACCATCCGCATTGTTTTCGCAGCGTATATTTCATAGCGGAAAAAAATGTTTACATGCGCGCTACTCCACAAACATTATCAATATGGACAAAAAACACTTGGTGCAGCTTCGAAAGCAAATTGTCACTCCTAGACGGATTGATGTAGAGACTTGAAACTTGGCAGATCTGTCAAGAACATACATATTTGATAAACGAAAAATAAAACCAACGGGCTTCTTTTGGCGTGCGAAATTTGACATCCAATGTCACCTTACTTTTCGGACACAGTAGTATTTGTCAAGGTATACTTCTGGCTCGACGATCGGACTGGAATAAGTTACGAGTTTCGTATCATATACTAATCAAAAGACTCGTAGGGCGCGGCGATAGTGCCGATCCCAAATAAGCCGGACCGGGGTCAAAATCCGATCCGTTCCTCCGTAGTTAAAAATGACTATCCAACTTGGTATCCAATCAATTAATCCAATAGGCTATGTTATGGTGGTCGGAGACCATTATGCCATGAAATAAGAAAAGTAATGGATCTTTTATTTTTGTTGACGTCAGTTTTGCGTAGGTCTCAGCTATACGGCCTCAAAATACCGTTCTTTATAAAAAAAAAGTCAAAATGTCTTTGGAATCGTCATTTTTAAAGCTACCTGGGTAGTCAAAGTTACCAGTATAGTCTGAGTTTCGCAGTATATTAAAGATCAAGGATGGTACTAACAAACATCTGCTCCATCGACATAAAATAGCTAAAATGCTTTTTTACGAGCTATGCGCTTCTGAAATAATGCAAATCATCCCCGATTTGTTATTCCTGGGTAAACTTGTCAACAAATATAAAGCAAATTACACGCTAGTAACACACAATTACAAAGCCATCATCTTAAGAACAATACGCAATATATAAATCAAACTTACCTTAACGGAAGCAACGGAGTTGGACTGGATACGCTTAGTAGGTTGAAACCGTCGTTCAGATTAGGCAAATTAAACGAAAATTTTCCTATCCAATCACGTTGCTCACTGCGATCGTTGTTGCGATAGTCGCGGTCTCGATTTCGCAAGTGATTTAGTCCGGGCGGAAGCACATCATCGTCATGATTTAGTTCCTGAATCGGGGCAGGGCCCTCGACCAAAGCCACCTTTCGCGGGATCCAGTTGTTCTTGCGCAATTCAATCAGATCGCGCAGAATGAACCTAATGCGCGGTGGAAACATGGATTGCGATTGCGAATACTTTTCCATCCGATCGAAGTACTGATCCATCAGCTGTTTTCCCAACTCTGTATCCAGATTCTTTCCACATGTCCGAATGAGCTGGGCCAAACATTCCATGTCCTCGCAGTTCTTCTCCGTCGATGCGTTGGACTTCTTACTGGTAAACAGCGAGGCAAGCATTTTGTGCACGTGACCCTCAGGCAGTATGCCGAGCTTGTACAGCTCGCCAATAAACTTGACATTGCCCAATATCTTTTGTTTAGCGACATTTTTCTTCTCCTCCAAATCATCCGTTAGTGTGCTTTCAGAATTGATGATCTTCTCACTGTACTGCACGCGATTTTCGAACTTGTCGCGACAAACGTTCAGCAGAATTTGCAGGAAGGAGCTGGATTTGCTCTTGTCGATATCGGTTTCTAGCTCTTTTTCTATACGCTTGCACAGCTGTGCGTACATAGACGAGTACTTCGGTTCATCTAAAGCCTTGTCGAAGATAAGCAGAATTACACCGTTCAAAATTTTCGACGAGTTCAGATCTAGTTTAAGCAGTTCATCACTAAGCTTCTGGAATTTCTCTGGGGTAAGTTTGTTTAGAATACCACGAACCTAGGCAAGAAAAGGGATTATTAGAACGTGATTCGCACGGGCTTTAGTGAAAGGTTAGGGGAACGCTTTTATAATTACTTTTCGATAAATCGAATCAATTCTGGCCTCTTCGGTGAGTCCATGTTGCGGTCTGTGGGATGGAGGGACCCAGCGTCGGCTAGCGGGGGGGACTGGATTTTCCCTCCCCGTGGCGCGAGACTCTGTCCCCGTTTGCCTCGGGTCTTCCGTCTTGAAGGTTGGCAAAGCACCAGCAGTAGGATATGCACTCCGCAACCCGACCGACGACGGAACCGCTATTTTTTCTATTTTTCCCGGAATGTTGGAAGAAGAAAATTGACTAACGTTGCTATGCAGAGGACGCTGCGATCCCGTTACTTCGTGGTTTTGGTTGCTGTGGTGGTAGTGCTGGGACGGTGAAGCTTTCGTTAGGGACCGAATTTTACTGACGTAAAGATGCGCTTGACAGCGCAATCACACACGAAGCAGAGTAAAGTTCGTACAACGAAAAAAAAAATCACACCACTTCTGTTTCTGCTTCGAAACCTACCAGGGCAGGCGGGTCTTAGATTTCTCTCTGTTTATCTTCCGAAATAACAGCGAGCCACTTCTGGAGCGTACGCAGAAAAGAAAGTGTGTATGTATGTGTTGTTTGTGTGTTTAGTGTAGCTTGCGGTACTAGCACTTTCGCGTCTTTACTTTTTCTTTGTTGCGTTCACTGTTGTATTAGTACGTAGTGAATGATTCACACTTACAATACGCCTAACGATGCGCGGAACATACACGATGAAACGTACAAACACACTCAACCTTTGGAATGAACACACCACTACGCCACGTAGCCTGCACGTTTCTGTTCTCCTTTACTTCCTACTTTCTGGTCCAAACCAAACCAATTCGTGTTCGATCGTTAGATCACACAACCACGACCGGTTTCGTTTTCCAAGCACACGCGTTACACCGAGAATAGTTTTACCATAACCTGGAAAACACTATGCCTGAAATTAAGTAAAACAAGAAATAAATCAAAATCCAATAGGCTGAACATGATGAAACATAATATGTCGTCATAATCCATCTACAAGTATAAGATATGATATGCTCTAACTTAGCCTATACAACAGTTACTTCCTAACTGCAACATCCCACAAGAGGCATCTCTTCATTCTGCTTTAACTTGCGCGTTACCCGAAGTTGCTTGTATCGGCTATTCTTCATTCCCTCATTCCTTCAAATCAGGCATAGCGGTCATTGACTCGCACCGACGCAACAATTCATAAAAGCTTTTTCTTTCGCCTTGAGAACATGGCTTCCATGGTCATTGGCCATTGATCTTAAAGAGGGTTACTGTTTTTTTTAATAAAAAAAAATCAGTCAGTGAATCTTCGGCATTCGGAAGATCACTAACAAAAGCGAGTCGGTGGGGTTGGTCCGTTTGAAAAGCAGAAAAAAATCATTAAAACAATAGCATTAAAGAAATAGTGGGAATGGAACTAAGATGAAAAAGCTCTCTTTTACACAACCAATCGTACATCGCACTTTTCTACTTTCAGTCGAACACAGCAGGACGTTCCACCTTGTAACTATTACCCTGCATGTGTATCGAGACGCAAGTAAGCGGGTTTTCTCGATACGGGTTTGGCGAGTTGAAGGACATGAACCGTTCAAGATCAAGGAACTTGTACAATGGAGCAAATGTAAGTGTAATGCTCAAACAAAAAAAAATGATGCGTGAATGCAGTTGAAAATTGTGGGGGAAGGGGTCGGAGTTAAATTTATTAGGTTATGCATGATCTCTTTGGGTATTTGGTTTATTTAAGAATCATTAAATTTTAAAGCTAAATTTTAAGTAACAATCAATGTTACAATGTTACATGTTTGATTTTAAATGTTATTGCGAGCCTGGCCGTATAAACGCCTTAATATAATCATATAAGTAAAATTTTAAGATATTTTATGCCCCTCAGATTTCGCAGCTTCCCTATTTTTTGTATTTTTCTTTTCTTTTTTTTGTAATATCGACTACAATTAGTATGAACTAAATGTTGCTATTAACTTACAACGTATTAACATGTTTTAGAACCATCGTTGATCTATTATTGAAAACTCTTTTCTAAATTCCGCATCGTGAATAAATCATATAAATAACATAAATGTTATAGCATTGCTACGACCAACCCAGATACCACAAATAAATGAGGTCAAAAGCATTGCTTCGAATGAGGCAAACATTATAAAATTTGTTACATTTGCATTAATTAACATTCAAGCAACTATCCGCGATCTTGTTCAACAACAAGAAATGGAATTAGGTGGACGTTATATTAAGATAATTGTTTAAAATCTAAGAATTAATACTAATGGAAACTTTTCGTTGATTAATTCTAGTTGAACATATACATAATTAAAATGGCAACAGTTAGATCGATGATGTAGTACACTAGTACATTTCGTGCTTAGTTGGATTACTATCGATCGCTTTCATATTAAATAATTATTACGGGAATATAAAAGAACCGTACATGATGCGCATCTTTTTATCGGTAGTAGTATTTGGGAAGAAAAATAACTTCCATTTTCTACGTCGCGCAAAACCTTGACACCTTAACCATGATGATTCATTGCGATTCAGAGAAACACTCAGTCCGTAGATGTGTGAAGCATAAAGAACTGCAAGAAATCCGAGACAACAAAGAAGTACCAGGGATGACTGACGCAAACGAGGTCAACAACAGAACGAAGTTTCGCGTACAGTTTCATGTACATACTATACAATTTTCTAACACTTCTAAAAATGGTCTTGGTTCTGTAACACAACTCTATATGAAGAAGTCAACAATTGCTCCATCACTGCTGTCTCGAGAAAATTCAAGAGAAAAGTTAACTGTTCCAAGTTTTACTTCCTATTGTGTAGCATCATACACCTTTCTCTTTCTGGAGCAATCTTCAACACACGCACACACACACACAAACACACACGCACACCTCTATCTTCGCGAGTCAATTTAGCTGGAATCAGAATCGCACCAACACATTCACAGCTTTGTAGGATACAGAAAGACGAGCTAGCTGCATGTAGTGCCACAGATCGTTGGCTAGCGGCACCCCTACACGCAAAAGCTAACATGCGTGGAGGAATCACTTCGGCTTGGGAATTGCACATGCTCACGATTTACCATTAATCGTTCGGTATTGATAGCGCTTGCACATGATGTATTCGCGTCAAAAGCAAATACGTCGAACACATCCGCTATTCGAATGTCGCACGAACGAGTTATAAATACACCCCTTTTAAGCACGGGGTATTTGTTTCCTTTCGAGAATTAAGATGAACTAGACAATGATAAATTGCAACTACCACACATCCACTACTTCCGTACATACACATGTACCACACTTTTGTTCACTAAAAGGCAAACGTACATTGTCTGCAATACCAGACAAATCACGCAATAGTCAACTTCCGCACTGTACGTATGGGCTCAAGGTAGTGCCAGTTCTATCATTTCATCACGCATCTGCCATATTTCATTATCTCTTTACAAATCACAGGAAGCCAGTAAGAAGGCCCGAGAATAAAAATGGTAGGTCAACCTTAAGGAAAAATGATATTTCACGCACATACACAAACGTACCAATTCCACCATTTTTTCACAAGCGCGCTAGTGTCCTTCGCGTTACACATTCGAATGAAGTGTTACATACCACTAACAAATTTTGTTATCTACGATGCAGCAGACGAAGCAAGCTAAAATGGTGTAACGTAACACAAAACAAATAATGCGCGGTTTAACCCATTTCTCAGCAGTTAATACGCCATTGGGCGAAATGTTGATAATCAATAAAGTTGCATCGAAGAAATATCGCCAACTTGGTGAGTCATACGCAGTAGGTTATGAAAATTCCTTAAACTTTCCTCGTTTACTCCCACACGCTGCAATTCGCCTACACATTTTTTACCATCACTAGTGGCTTCATTTTGAATTTTACAATTTGCTTTATTACCGATTACCGATTTATGCTCGCTTACCTGCAGCGCTTTTGAAACCAACAGCAGTATCTGTATGATCTTTACGAACTTTAAATTAAGTCCGCAAAGATTTCCTTGCCTTATACTACACCCTCTAGTACTCTGTACGCTAGGTTTGATGGGTTTTTTATTTTTCCAGCAAAAGAAAAAAATATAACACACGAACCGCGAGTTGCATCCACTCGTGGTCTGGAACGAACAATCACTCTGGGTAGCTGCTTTCTGTTCTCGAGCTTTCTTAGTCCGCATTACCTATTTTGCTCCTGTGTGCGTTATTATTTATCTCACTACACTACTACTACTACTGCTGCTGCTGCTGCTATGGCCACCCTTACTTCTTCCTACGCACACACTCAATGTTATCGAATTTCCTGTCTTTTGCTATTACTCTTCGTTGTACCTGCTTCATTCAATACAATTTTCAAGCTTCGGAGCAAATTTACTCTGAATTAAAAAAAAACTACAATGTTTCCGTAATATAATTATCTGAACCCATCGTGGAAAGTGCATCTTCCGTCGAAATGCTTGGAACAATGTAAATCCGACAAGTTTGTCATAATATTGGTGTAAACTTACACATCTCATACAAATATACACATACATACGCTCCTAACTAAAGCCAATACTGAAACATCTTGGTACATGGAGCATGCGTACACATCTAGACGACAAAGGCAACTTCGGCCGTTCAGAAGAACGGCTTCAACTCAGCATTCATAGTCCTACATTAAATGATCAAACCTTTAAGGCCGAATTTCAATAAGGAACCTTTTGCACTCCACTGGTGATCATTAAAGTTTTCATGATCCTAAACACATACACTGTCGCCTTAACCTTGTACACTATATACACAAATTAAACATTGAATTTTAGCCTTAGCCTTACGCAAGTGGACTTTTTGAGCCATGCTATTATTATTTGCGAATTGAATATTACAAACTTGAACAATTTTCCATAGCAGAGTCACGGTTTTGGTGAGATTCCATTATTTAGTCGATTATACATAATGGCCGATGCACATGGCTTCATCAAAGAAAACCAGGTACAATCGAGAAAAAAATTCGCTGAACCATGGAAATGATAATTCTATTGAATCACAGACTAACTTGCCAACTCTTGGAGTGGATCAAAACAGCACAATAGCGATAAATAAAGCACCTGTGTAATATTAAACGATATAGAAAATGTATGGAAGAAAGCACTTACGATGCCCACGATGCTCAGAATGAATATGTCACGCCACACATACAAAAATATACGAGGGGAGTTTTTTTTGTTAACCAAGGTGTATACACATAAATAATTGAAAACGCCAATAATGGTCGTATGTACAACTTTACTCGCCCATAGTTTAAGCGGTCCATTACGCTTGACTTCCGGTTTGTTGAAGTTTTTTATAGGCAATATGAAGTTTAAAAAATTATTATTTTAACAAAGCTGCTGTAATATTAACTACAAACCATTTCCTCAGCTGGCAAGTAAGAACTATAGATAGAAATGTGCTCATAATACGTGCATAATTGAAGCTTTGGACAACTGAAATATTTGTGTTAATTTTCCATGGTGCGAGTTTCGAAGTTCAACCAACAGTTTTTGGAGATCGCATTCGAACTAGTTAAGGTACGCGTAGACGCTAGCAACGAATGACAGTGGGACATATGCATGGTATTTTAAAGAGTTAAGGCGCAAACACACGTTAGGCCCCATACACATTGGGCGCGTTTGCCGCGGTGTGCGTAAAACTCGCCTTTCTTGAGCCATCAATGGGGCCTATGATACAAAAAGTTAGAAAGCAAAAATCTTAAGACGGTTTCTGTCAAACAATAGAGCAAATATATTTATAATAATAATAATCGATCGATTATTTGAAACCAGGTTGCATCATGTTGACAATTTTTTTTGGATCTGCACGAAACTGTTGATCTGCTGTTGCTGTAAATCACCAAAACCCAGTTTATTCTTGAATATTTTCGATAAAAACATTGTGTTAAACTCAAATATTTTTTTCAATCTCAATTAAATAAACATTTCAACAAACGTTCGATAAAAACTTATTTGGATTGATAAAATCTTGCAAACATGGTCTGACCTGCGTCAGAGCTGCTAGAAAAATGTGTTGTTTTGACATTTGTCGAGCAGCTGATCGAAACTGGCATAAGGAAAAGATTCTAATAAGAAATTAATAGGCTGATTTGGCTCGCCAGCAAGGACTG
>KI422485.1:0-14281 GCA_000473375.1 Anopheles culicifacies
CTTTCTTGCTCAATTACCGGGGGTCGGTCCACAATGTCCTCAATGCGCAAAAAACTAAATATGCGTACGAAGTTTTTGTTTCTTTCTCCTCCTTCTTTCTCTCTCTCTTTTGCTATCTCAATCAGAACGTTACCTTTAAACAGGTCATCCTCGTTTATCATTATATTAATATTCTTATTAGCATTATTATCAGCAAAATAGATTACACTTGGCCTCTTTTACATCATCATTTCGCGTCAATGCCAAATCATAATCATGTGGATCTCTTTGCTTTGCTTGCTCCTTTTTTTTTGCTTGACATCCGCATTATTCCGAGACCATTATCATCATCATCATCATCTTCATCATCAACATCCGATCAACACACTCCATACCTAAATCCATTCCCTTGACTTCTCTTGCATTCTCTCTCTCTGTTCCTTTTTTTTTTGCTTCTCCTTTACTTGGCGCCTGGCTCCTGTTATTTAATAATCCGCTCCTCTATACCTCCTGCAGTTGTTCTTTTTTTCTTTGCCTTTCGCGATGCAGTTTCATTCCATTCTTCATCACTTGTCATATTACTAATTAATTAATATTAGCTAACACGTGTACAGACGACGACGACGACGACGACGAAAAAAATATCACAATGCATAAATTATTTTTATAACCTCTGCGCGCGCGCACGGCGGTGGCGAGAATCGATGAACGATTAATTGAACAATTGGAAACGAAACGTAACGAAAGAATTTTGCACCGAAAAACAAAACAAGGCAAAAGCCACAGCAAACCGGCATGGTGAAGAGTGTAGGTAGAACCGAAAGAGAGATAGAGAAGGGAACGGAAGATGTTTTGTTCTTCCTGATCGCGTGTACGGTGTGTGTGTGTTGGTAAGTCCGGACGAAAGAAGGACGTTCATGCATTCATGCATGTCACGGGAGCCACTACTAAGCCATACCGATTTTACTTAGCTCGGTTTGTAACGATCTGCATACGTGTGTGGCTGTCATTAGTATGTATGCGCATATTGGAATGAGAATCAGGATAAGATTAAACACACACACACACAACACCGAAAGGATCTCTGTACAAAGGTAGTAGTGGCAAGGGAGAAGAGATTGAAGCAGAAAAGGAAAGATTCAAAGAAACTTTTATCAAAAGAAGAAGACAAATGAAATAGAAACAAAGATTAAACAAGTTAAGGATCCAAAACCAAGTGAACAATCGTAACGTGCATCTTGAATATTAGAATGTCTTCATTTTCTCTTTGCTCCATTACAGGACTTAAGATTTTATCTGGCAAAGGATTAGGCACTTCCTGGTCTCTGTTCGAATAGAACTTAACTGGGAAAAGAAAAATCTGGAATTATTCATGCCACCTGAACATAGGACCTTTTCTTTTCAAGCTCTCTGAACTGACATTTGCAGGACACGCCGAATGCTCGGTTATGGGAAACCTCATTGTGTAAGTCATGAAAATCGCGAATAGAATCATTCCCGTGTCTCAGTCTAGTTCTATTTGAACAGAGATCAGGAAGTGCTCCTACAGCGCCAGATAAAGTTGTAAACTCTGTAATATACCAAAAATTTATCCACAACACACGCCTTCTCTCCCTCTCCCTCTCACTCTTTTTCGCTCTTCCTCACACAGGCCAACAATTGGCCTTTTTTACTATTAGCAATGCTACTACTTTCGCCACTATTATGCTTACAAGGGGGACACACTCGGATAATGGCGTGCTACAGATGATTATAATGCTTTCTTCCGGTGAGGATCCTACTACCATACACGCACATACACACACACACATCAACACGATCAAAATACACAAGGGGAATTAGTTCCATCTTTCACGCCCTGTACTCTACTCTAGCATCGATGATTTGTGGCAACATCAATTACATTCGATGTAGACGAGCGTGTTGCATTGTTGTTACGGCCAGTGCCATTATCGTGGATGGTAGATCCCGCATGTGAGGAACCGGTAGTGGAACCACTGCCCGTCGGTTGCCGCCTTAGCTGCGAATGTACGTGATGATGGTGATGGTGATGGTGATGATGATGCTGTGGCACTGCACCACCAGGGTGCTGGTTACCGGCACCAGCACCACTAACAGTAGTAATAGTGCCACCACCTCTCCTTCCACCGGGGGCTGCGCCATTAAGGTATTGCTTCAGGTGACTGTGCTGCTGCTGATGTGAGGACGCCGGATGATGATCGACAGCAACACCACCGGCTGCACCACCTTTGGTTGGGCACCCTTGGGCAACACCGGTAGTACCAGCCGCGGCAACAAGTACAGTTCCCATTTCGAGCTGTTGGCGCAATTGGGAATAAGAGTTGAGAGTGTTGGCTGCATTGCTGACAGCAACCGTACTGCCGCCTCCCGCCGTACGCACGTTGCTATGGCTGTGACGGGTACTGCTACCTCCAGTGGCCATAATCAAATTCCTTCCGATAGTAGCAACTGTTACAGCGTCTGCTACGGCAGCCGCTACTGCGTTTGCCAATCCGGCTGCAATGTCGTTGACAACCACGTTTACAATGGGCGATACAGCCTTTGGACAGGCCGAAATATCTGCACCACCATCACCAGCAGTACGATTGAATGTTGCGGGGAGCTTGGACTTCTTCTGGTTACATGGGGCCGTTGCTGCAGCTGCTGCTGCTGCTACTACAACCAACGGTGACTGTTGATTCAGTTCTCCTCTCTTATCTTCCGCTGCTGCTGCTGGTGCTGCTCCTGCTGCCAGTGTTGATGGTTTTGGAATGGCCGACGACGATGCGCTGGAGGAGGATGATGGTGGAGATGGTAACGGCAGCTGCTGTTTGCTGCTGCTCGTAAGATGATTGATCAGCAGTGATGCCGTCGATGTACCTGTAGTAGCCACCGTTGAAGATTGTACCATGATCGGTGCAGAGGATGGCTGGTGCTGGTGCTGCTGCTGTTGATAGCCACGTGATTGCGATGACGCAGACATACGGCTTACGGATGACGAAGGTGATGTCAGTAGTAGCGCAGCCGCCAGTGCTGGTGCAGAGGGAGACGTTGTAGTCGAGGAGGATGCTAACGTACAAGTTCCCGGTGAGGACGAGGAGGAGGACACCACCGCTGGTTGGGTGTGTATGGAACGCGGGGATAGTATTGGGTGTATTGCCGTGCTGCTGGAGCTTGGTGATGATGATGATGATGACGACGACGGTAATGGAGGCGATGTTGTTGACATCACGGCATTTACGGATGTCAACATTTTATTTCAGCTCATCTTCACCCGTTTGCGCGGGGGCCCGATCGGTGGTATCTGTTGGGTTGCCAGCGCTCGGTATGCTTCGTTTAGCAGGTGCGGATGGGTCGCGACCATGTTTTTCCAACCGACCGTCTCCACCACGTCCGTCGCATGACTGCTAAGAGGCCAGGAAAGGAATTGAAAAAAAAAAAAGGAGAGAGAAGAAAAAGAACCACATGAATACAAGATACAAAAGGGAATAACTGAAGCGACGGAACATTGTCGAAATGCAACTTACGTGTTGATGAAGTCTATCGTTTGTGCCTTCAGCTGATCGGCACTGTGCAAATCGGCCAGGATCAGTGTTTCGGCCGCCGTCTCGACCGACAGATTAACACAGAGCGCTTCCTCACACATCACCTTCAGCTTGTCGAGGGCGTACTTGTCCGCCGCCGCTAACAGATCGTCCGCCATCTTGTCCAGGTTCGGCGCTTTCCCCGTGTAGATAAACCGCAGCATCTCTTTTAATACTTCGTGGTCCACGTCGGTGATAGCGACCCGATTTTGCTTTCGTTCCTCCATCTCGTGCTCGAACATAGCGGCAAATACGGGACTGCGTGCTGTTAATCGAACAATGGAAGAATGAGAAATAAACATTAATATTCGGAAACACAAGAATTAATCAAATTGGATCATGACTGACTGATTAATGATCCACTTCCTCAAAGATCTAATGCATTGAATTACCTGCTAGTATTGCTTTGTGCACCTGGAATTCCCGGCCACCGACCGCCAGTGTGACATCGCTAAACTTTTCGTTGTCAAACAGTGTCCCTAGATCCTCTGACAGTTTGCATTCTGGCACTTTGAATTGGATGATGTTGCTTTGGCCGGAAATGTTCACGCTATCGGCCACTACGCTGACCTGCATAGAAAATGTCGTAAAAGGAATTAGTAACTTCATTGTTCAGAACCTCCGACTGAACAGTTCCGTATGTACCTCGCAGAATATCGTTAGTTTGTCCTCCGGCAGCAAACCGTTCGCCTCGTCCAACAGGAAATCTCGTCGGATGAACTTTTTGAAGCCCCAGTCCTTGCCCTGCACGAACCGGTACGCCCGTTGCGATTCCATCGCCTTCGTTTCCTCGCGTTTGGCGTTGAGGATTGAAAATTTGAACTTCGCCCGGACTTCCGACTTATTGCAGGATACCAGTAGCAGGTAGAGGGAGAGATAGTCTTTGCTTTCCTCGTCGAGACCTTTAGGATTGACGCGCAAGCACCTGAAACAGATGACAAACATAAGAAAGAATTAATAAATGTAAAGTTATCGTATCTCTTAGGTCGTTTATCTTTAGCGTAATTACTAGCAAGTATTTGGAAACTCCTCATCTCCGTAACAGATCTTGCGAACAAACCGTAAACCATCCATTCAATCCAATCACAGCACATCCAAAAATGGTCATTCCAAAAATGGCACAGTAAAACTGAACCCTTATAAACTTGTCACACCTTTTCCCTCCGGTGCGACACGGTGGGAATAAAATAAAGAAAAAAAAGCCCAAACCCACCAAACAAACAACAAACCAAACGAAGGGGGTAAAAAGTGCAAACCTTCACATATAACCTTTGTACTTTCTACACGGAAATGACAGCCGCAACAACCGACTGACTTTCTATACGGATCTGTTGCACAGACACCCCCGCGCCGTCTGTTGATGGCGATGGCGCGAGCTCCACGGGTTGATGAGGTATTTTTCCGGAGAAATTTCTTTCGGTGAAAGGATCATCGAGTGTACAGACAGGCTGGCATTAAAAAACCAAAACAGCACAAGATCCTGATTGTAATTGGGAAATGATGATGGCCTTCACAATATGGTGGAGGAAGTTCTCTTTCTCCATTTGTAATAAAGTATGAAAGACACATTATACCCATTGATTGATCGCAAAATCATCATTCTCTCAATATCTGATAATTTTTGGCATCTTTTCTGTGAACTTTCGAAGAAGAATCTCTATTTTATTTTTATTCTCCCTGTATTGTAAATAATTCTTTTGCTAAATAACTCATTCGAGATAAAAATGTGCTACTAAAACCATGCTTTTTGATAAGGAGGTTTCGAGCTACCAACTTGAGTTTGTTCTGCTTGTTTGTAAGCTTCCAGTACGAGGGTTTACTTACCATTTTAGCTTATCATTAGCACCCGCGGAGAATGTGGAGGATTTCAGCACTTCACCCATCTCTTCCCGGCAAAAGCTGAAATTGTTGATCGTCCACATATAGCTGAATTTGACCACTTTAACCTGTGTAATGGAAGTAGAAGAAGAAAAAGAGAAAATTGTTATTAAAACTTATGCCACATTACATTCAGAGTGGAAAGAAAAACAACTCTTAATTAATTTCACATCTTAATAAACATAGATTGCTTTAAAAAACACAACACGATGGCTACAATTTTAAGGCAAAATTTCACACATTAGCTACAGTTATGCAGCAACACGAAATGTTTATCGGGCAAGGAAAATTTAAGTATTTCTAATCATATGCTCAATTTCCATCCATTGTGTTATGGTACCGAAATCACCACCCAAAAACGTGACACAACAACTTCCATCTCTTCCGCTTTGAAGATTGCTCTGGTGTTTTGCAACCATCCATCGAATTTGAAAGCAGAAACAATAATAAAAAAAACATACTACAACATAAATTACAAAAGGTTACCACAGATTTTGGCGCGCATGCGAAAGCAGGAAGCGCGCGCTTAGCGTGAAACATTTCGCGCCATAACACAGCGATAAGTTCGGAGGCGCGAAACGAGTGAAAAGGAGAGAGTGTGTATGTGCGAAAGAAAAGCCAAATATGAAAGGCCACACCAGAAGGAAAAGTTTCATATTCCATTTCAATTTTCGCCATACAGTGAAGCGGCGGGCGCTTCTCTCTTTTCTTTTACTTTTAAATTTCTCTCCACTGGGCGAGCGGGGAATGCTGAAAACGTAGCATGGCGCAAAAGCTGGCTGATGGAGTTAGGTAACCAATATTTTAATTCGTTCCCGCCCGCCTGTCTCCTGTTAAACTTTCCCATCTCGACAGACGGAAGCCTTTTCCGCACGCGCGCGTGCGGAGCCGTCCGGTGGGTGTGTGGGAGCTGCAGACAAGAGGCGTACGAAAAGAGAAGGTAGAGAAAACGTGCCCCCAAAAGAGTCTGGTGGCGCCCATTACACGTTACAGGCGAAGAAGACAGTGACGAAAACTCATCTCTCTCTACTAATGCTGATCGAGTATGTTTAACAACAATGATAAATTTAAAACAGAAAAGGAACAAAGAGCAAAATGGCTTAACATTAAGCCCAACAAAACAAAATAGATACATTAAAAAAAAAGAATAAAACAACTTTTTTTTCCCCAAACACACCGAAGAAAGTGATCGTGAGCGTGAGATGGTTTTGGCTCGCGCTTCATCATCACAGAGAAATGGTGCCGGAGTTGTAAACGCGATTATGTAAAAGTGGAGAGAGAGCTGGACGAAAAAGAAATGATCCCCTTCTCCCTCCGATCTGTTTGTGGAGCTGCGCAATGTCTGGTTTGCTTCAAACACACACACCCACTCATCAACCCACCCTATCCACCATTTACGACCAAGCGGGGGAGAGGGGTTGGTTTGTATTTCTCCGTTTATCGTCGGGAATATCCCCAACTCCCCTTCTTCCGACGCAATCACTTCCACACACAATTGATCAGATCGGACAGCCATTTCAGGTGGTGCAAGATGGCGCACAGCACGAGGCGTGAAGAAACGGTGTACACGTAACAACCGTACCCTCTACCTTCCGCTCGAAAGTGGACACCCCTCACCCCTCAACTACGGCGCTTCTGAGATGAAAGTGAAAAGCTCTCTATTATCAATGGAGAAAAAAAAGAAGGATGGAATGGAACCTTTCCTTTCGATAGTTGGTCGTCACTAGGTAGATGTTGCAGTAGTTTAGTTTCATCTTGAACACATATTTCCGCTCCTCGAGATCATCGTCCGTTTCCTTTGGATCGCCATCGGCAGCGTCTGTCATGGTGCTGGTGGTGATGGTGGTCGTGGTTGCTGGAGAGCGATTTAATCGACCAGCAAGGATTGCCGAGCCGTTAACAGCCACGGTACCGTTTGTAGTTGTACTAGAGGGTAGATGGTGGTGCAGGTTATGGTTGGAGGAACAACACGCGGTAGAGGTGTCTGAAGCGGTTGGATCCTGTCCTTCACCAGCACAGGAAGCACCAGTAGCCGCATCAACACCGGCAGCACCGGGCTTGGCAATAGTAGTCGTGGCCATGTACGTTGCGGTCAGGATACGCCGACGTGGTGACGACCGTGGTGGTATAACAATCGGGGGCATTATGAACGCGGCACTACTGCTTGTACTTATGCTATTGCCACCAGCAGCAGCAGCAGCAGATCCGGTGATCGGAGCCGTTGCGATGGCTATAGTTCTCGTCCGCATAGTGGTCGTGGCCGTTTCCACACATTTGTCAGCCATTCCGAATAATACTTTATTTTGGATTCCCAACTTCAATTCATCTAAATCTCACGGACCATGTAACACTATTACACATCCGGTACATTCGAAACACTACTTTTGCGCAACATGAATACTCTTTCCTTCACGATTGGATTTATTCGGAGATTTTCAACTTATGCGCCTAAATGTAGGCAACACGAATAACAAGGATGATCACAACAGACACGAATAATGAAGAGGTTTACAAAACGTTGGAACACAAATGACTTTGGTGATCAAGGATAAGATCAGACTGATAGATTTTAAAATAAACAACAATAACATATCACATCACTGTACGCCACAAAGAAAGGTGGTATCATAAATGCACACACAGAGGAACGGCAGAGATACTAAGGAACAATACACTGGGGACAACAACACCCGTTTGAACACAAGCGGCGGTTGGTAGCAATCAGCCGATAGATTAACAGGAGCACGCACGAACGAGATTATCTTCTACGCACAGACACCCAAGAAGCGAGCAACAAACTACGGCAGGCCACAATCGATCGTGTTCGCGGCACACTATACACCACCGGGGGACAACGCGACTGTTGCGGGCTCCACGCTCGACAAGGCTGACACTCTCCACGAACGACTTCGAGACACTGTTGGACCTCTGCAGTTTGTTGTAGTGATCGTCCTACCACGCACAGCTGCTGCTCCA
This sequence comes from Anopheles culicifacies, assembly GCA_000473375.1. NCBI lineage: Eukaryota > Metazoa > Arthropoda > Insecta > Diptera > Culicidae > Anopheles > Anopheles culicifacies. Next base: position 8,418 of record KI422485.1, read on the forward strand.
CGCAGGGCCACATTGGAAGTGAGAGTGCGCCCCTTTGGTTTTGCCGTGGTGGCTCCACTCTCCACAGCTGGCAGAGCAGTTTTTTTTCCTCCCACCGTCCCTTGGACATGGTTTCGAAGCTTCCAAAACATTTCACTCTCACTGGGGCACAATGGTTTCTCTCGCGCTTCCCTCTTTCGCTTTCTCGTGTGCAGCACACGGTGCGAAGCGTGGCGGCACCGTGTTACCGCATACGATGGCGTCTGACCCCACCCTCCATCCCTACCACCCCGGACACCATTACCGACAGAGCAGTGCCAGACTCTTTCACTTTCACAACGCATGGCAGCTGCAGGCAAAAGGTTGATTTGGGATTTCAGAAGTCTGCACCCTTCCTTTTCGCTGTCTTTTGATGACCATCTTTCGACAAAAGGGTAGTCTAACGGCTCATATATTGTAACCAAAGAGATACAGATATTCAAAAGACTAGTAGCAAACGAATACTCTATTACACTGGGGATGAGCAAAATGAGTACAAACTCTTCATATAAAGAACATAGGGATGTACCTCGTTATCTACTTGCACGATCACCAACCGATCAACACGCCCAAAAACTATAGTGGAATAGGGAGGAAGAGAGCATGGGTTTGTAATCGCTTTCCGGTAAAAGTAAGACACTTCTCCCTCTGCTTTAACATCAATCCCAATTTGGCTAACTAAACAGGATATCTCAGCTTTACACTGATTGCCCGCATATTGATCGGTAGCGAACAAGGGTCGAGGGGCGTCAGACACCAGAGCACACGCTGCAAAAAAGAGAAATGATCACTGGAGAAAGGAAACACGATCCAGAGCTCCACCTCCAGCTATGGCGGCGAGGAGGATCATTACTTGAGCGAGGAGTCAGCGAAGAAAAAAAAAAACAGCTCATATCCAACAACTACCACAAACAATGCAAAAAAGGAAACTTCGTTTTTTTCTTCCTTTACTATCTCTCTATCCTACCACTCTTCTGTGGCCCAGCTTTCTTCACGCCACCCCATAGCCACCCACTTATGTCTATCCGGCGTTTCACCCTTACACAACACACCATTCGGTGGTGGTAGGTGCACGCGACTTGGTGCGATCATCCAACAGCACCCTCTCTCTTTCTCGCTCTAGATGGCAGCTGCGAACCATTATGTAAGCGGTGAAATGTAAAGAGAGTGGCAGAGAGAATGATAAACAGAAGAAGGTTAAAAACGTGTTTCAGCGCCACAGGAAATGGCGTTCAACAACGGGCGTCTCCATTACCCCCGTGTGCATGATCACTTTCCGGAATAAAAAAAAAAAGATGTTAACAATTCCGAGTAGGAACAATATTTAAGTAAAAGTACAAGTTTAAGTTCAATTTTAGGTGGACATCAACAAACATAGCCATTTCGGAAGAAGTTTTTTTTTCCATCTGTCAGAAAGCTGGAAATAAATCAAAAATGGTTCAAGCTTTTCAATTTTAACTTAACAACCCAGTTATGTGACTAATTTTTTATTTTGCTATGGCGAAATCTGACAAAAAGCAGAGTTGTGCAAGCATGCAAATATAACGCAAAACACGGCAACATGTGAACAACGATGACGGCGGCTAACATTAATCAACATGAAAGCTCATTGAAAAGGGATAAAATAAAAGCTGTTAAGTTTACACCTTCATCTGCCAGAGACGCTTTTGGTATAATATTATTAGCGGATCTTCATCAAACAAAATGGAGCGGGGTGTGAAAATTAGCACAACGATTGGTAATGCAAATCTTGTACTACGGATCCCCTTCGTGTAATTAGCGTTAGGTGTGCGATAGAGTAAAACAAATGATGCCGACAATTGTGTATTAGGTGATGAAGTTGAATTCTAATGTCTAGATCAATCGCACATCTTCAGACATTAGAATTATAGTCAAGGTTGGATTTGTAATTGATAGAAATTACACTCAAATAGTTAGAGGGATAATAGTATTCATGATGAGTCATCTCAGAAGTCAGAGCTGATGCGGTATGTGTGGTGGATATCAAAATATTGGTGAGGGGAAGTGTATCATCATCACCATAATCATCCCTTCACTCACTATTACTCCAAAGTACGAACCGGAAGAAGGAGATCTCGCCCATCTCTGCAGGTTCTCCTCTCCCTGCACAATCATACATAAAGCCGAAAGAAAGTAGTGAATGTTCGGGTTTTATTTTTGCCATTTCACTTTCGCTCTCGTTTGCAAACAGGCCACCCTCTTACTGCATTCGGTCACTATCTCTGCAGCGGCAACAACACGCTAGGCAACAACCAAAGCGGAACAAATCATTCGAGTGAAATTCAAGTTGCTGTAGGAAAAAGTGTGTGTAAGTGCATCTGGTATGACCCCACGGTACTACGATTACTGCATTGAAGGGACCGGCGAGGGAAGCGAGATATGCGGGCCATTATTCACAGTGGTGGTGGTCCATGATTAGTTTTGATTATTTCATATTTAAATAAACGCAAACCCCCGAGAGAAGATCGAACATAAAATGGTGAGAGATCCGTTCCACCGCGATGCGACCATCATTCGTACCACCCCCGAAAGTGACCGCAGAATGGAGATGGAGGGTGACTACCCAATTGGCCAAACGAAAGTGAGAGTTACTAACAACAACAATGATTCAGTGATCGAGGAGAGGGGAAGGGGGGTGAGGTGTGTATATTATTTGCCAGAGAAAGGCAAATATCGATCGGTCACCAACGCCAAAGAAAGAGAAAAAGCAAAATGTGAAGTTGCTAAGTAAATGGCTATGCTCCCCTCCTAATGTCATCTGCCGTTTGACAGACTAGTTTAATTTGTCTGATTTGATTGTACCGTTTTTTTATTACGAATCTTAAAGCCCATATATCTTTTATGGGCTATTCGCCATATTAGTAAATGCCAGGGATTGTTAGCAATCTGTAGTAGCTGTCTGTTTTATTTTGTATTACGCTTTTTTTATTAATAAAAACTTATCCTACTGATATGATTTGATCATTAATTCATTTAAAAAAAAACCTGAAGTTTAAAAGACCCCTCACCCTAAAATCAAATTTGCTATATTTGACATCATATGTAAATTATTAACATTATGTATTTTTGTGTTACCTTCTATAATGCTAACTTATTCATTTTAATCCCGTTTAAATTTTATTTAAGAAAAATCCAATCGCTCTTAACAAATACGTTACACTCTTTGGACTGCATAAACTATCAAAGGGTCGGTAAACCTTACCACCAACAACAAGGCGAAATTGGCGAATATGAACGTACTGTAATGCACGGTTAGCCCTTCTATTCCTTCTGTCCCTCTTGCCCTTTCCTGAGAGCTGACAAAACCAACCCACCACCCTTTTGCACGCACTTTCATTTCATGCTTCCCCTCACCACCGGTTCGTTCACTTTCACGCGCTTTTATGCTGTACTGTGTGGTGCATGCGTAACATCAATAATAAGCAAACACACACACACACACACATCACTGCATAGATAGTGAAGATTATGGCGATCGTGGGAGGCATATGATCGTCGATCTTCCTCAAACGTTTACATTTGTTTCACTTCAATCTTCACCATATCGCGATTGCCATTGTTTATCTGGGATGTTTCTTTTTATTATTTGTTGCACTTCCTCCTTTCTATTTCGAAACGTTTGATTGTCGTAGTGCGTCGTATGATTTGCAAGAAACAGTGATTGAGCAAGGAAAAAAATGCGTAATTTTACGTTGACATTCGATTCTTCTTTTTTAACAAAGATGTTTTTTTTTTATTGAGTATACTTTTTCCAGACTTCTCGTTAATCAGCAGTATTGTTATTTATTGAGAAAGAAAATAAATATATTACAAGAACGTGCTGTTGGTAACAACAGGTACTGAGGACCGGAAGTAGGCACACCGAAAGAGAAAAAGATGCAACAGGAATTCTTCCCACTATTCCGAAAGGGAGAGAGAAGGGAAAAGCCCTTTACCATGAAATTCCACCCATACCATTTGCCCCTCAAAAGCCGACCAAACACACCCCCTGGACGATTATATATATATCGTTTGCTTCCTATTTTCCACTCACTTGGGAAAGCAACCGAAAACACACCACCAGCAACAATTTCTTCGTCCACTTTTCACCACTCACTTTTACTCGTGGCGTAATTCCGTTAGAAAGTGAACGCAATGAAGAAGGGCGCGCAAACGGCCACTCAGAGAAGGGCCAGGGAGGCCAACGTCACCAACGGTAGGAGAAGGTAGGAAGCAAGAAACCCAAAAGAAAAAAAAGCCTTCCAACGCAACTATGAGATTGCACACGACGGAACCGGAGCATAATTGATGGAAAAGCGCTCCATTCGCTACCGGCGGCTAAACATGCGCCCTTCTACCCCCGCCCTGTGTTGTTTGTCTATCTGTCCCTTCGCTCCCTGCACTGCATGTAAAAAACACCGGGCATACTATCTCCTTATTTCCCTTCCTTACGAGATACAACGATTTTCCGTCTTTTTATGCTGTCCGACTTCCGGTGTTTATCATCCAATACGGTAAAATGGAAATGTGAAGCGCGACTACCTCTTAATGGTTGTTACAAAGTAAAATAAGCAATGTTTGCTGTTGTACGCATTTCGTGCGTAAATAGGTACTTTAACATATCGTTAACCAATAAATCACCTGGAGAAGAGAGAGAGAGAGAGACAGAGAGAGTAACAAAACAATGCTTCACCTGGCACAGTAAAGTAGGGCTATTATCTATTATATGAGTAAAGTGTTCCGTGTATCGTGGTTTCAAGTCACAACAAAACAAACCCAAACGCGGACCGCTTCCTTCCCGGCGTGAACCCATCACATTAGTTTAAAAGTTTACCATTTGAATAAATATGCTCCCTACGCGCGCAACAAATGGTGTCCAGAGAATGTGTCGGAGAACAAGAAGAGAACAAGCCGCAAAGTGTGTGCGGTCAACGGCTTCTTGTGGTTGCTGGCCCGTTCCATGTCGTGTCCACTAACGCGATCGTCCCGGGGGTCGATGGCCGCCTTATGGGAGTGTGCTGACTGATGTGCGCGCACAACTCCCGCGGCACAGAGAAGGTGTTTTAAAGTATTCTGTTCGCGTAAAAGCCTTCCGCACATTGGGGCGCTACCAACTCCGGATGATCAGCGTGTTAGGGGATGCGCAAAACCCTTACCCGATACACACCCACACTCATCCACCCTCAACACAGCCCCTATTCTTATTAAACCTATTAAAATGGGTTGCTCATTTGGTGGTTCGATCGAAATGTTTCTTTTTTTTACGCAGCTCGTTGGAAAATGTGGAAAATGATGGAGGAAAAAGACTTATCATCATCACGAATGATCGTGGAAATAGAATAAGCAGATCGACAATCATGCAGTGAGCGTGCTACTTGTTACAGCGCAGAAAAGGCGAGAAGGTACACGCACACAACAGGCGGATATGAATTTCCTTCCAACAACGTTCCTAACCGTTGCTTTTTTTCCGACGGTTCCGCTTCGCTACCTTATACGGGATATAGAAGTTAATGTTTCTCTTGTTTGTTGCCTCAATGATGTAAGATCGATGACCCCCTTGATGCGCCACTTCGAAAAGGGCAGAACCAAAGTTTTTCTCTAAGGTGGCTCACAACTCATTGTCTTTTTCGAAAGGTCTTGTATAGTGTTTTGGAGTGGTCTGTGTATAGAGGAGTTGTGGTGTATTGATATCGAAAGAGCAGCACAGATTAAGGGATCTAGAACCGACAACCGACATCCCGAAGGATTCGTGATATCTTGTTACCAAAACAACATGGTGGTCCCACGTGGTCGAGCGACAGCGTGACTCAAAACGGTAGAATTGAAATTCAAATCCCATCTGGATC
>KI422485.1:17220-36743 GCA_000473375.1 Anopheles culicifacies
TTAATGTACGCTGCAAAAGCAATACATATTCGATTTTAGTCTCTCTATAAAACGACACTTGATAAAATTACAAGCAAAATTACAATAAAACACATGCAATAATGCAACATTGCAGCAATGCGATTGTATATGGTTACCTTTCTGCTACCTTTCAAGTTCGATAAGCAAACAAACATCCAAAAGACACTCATGTCCACATACAGTGCATCCAACAACGGCTAGGCGGCCCCAATAGCTTGCTCCTTCTTCATTATGGAACATTTATTGACGACAGCTTCACTTCACCACCAGCTCTCACACAGCAACAGAGAGCATGCATATATTTACACGTGTTGTGGAGGTTGCGTTAGGGAAGGGGGGTACAACGTACTGTACCAGAGCGCAGCAGGTTCATAAAACTAATCGAATGCCCCACACACAACCATCGACATGTTAGGAGAGAAGAATGTGTTTGTTTTGTGGAGCGCGTACGTGCTCGCGAGAAAAGATGCAAGAGAGTGACGACCACCAAACAGCAGCAGCAGCAGCAGCTCGCCTCGGGTATAGAACGAACTGACCTTGAACTCGGGTGCACACACAACCGGGTGGACGCTATACTTGCCATCATCCCACATCCAGCCCTCCTCCCACCCGACAGACACACATACTTCTGCTATCGTTCATAAACAGTCTTTTAGTATGTGGTCATATCACAAGCGAGTTCCACACAAAATCACACCATCGCAAGGTATTCTTATAGTGTTATTTGTGAGATCAGTGTGTGCGTATGAACATATTCAAATAATAGGATTGATATTACAAATAGTTTATCATCACACAACATGAATCACTGCTGACGATAGCGGATGGTTCTGAATGATAAAAGAATGTGAAAGGGCGGTCGGGTGTTAATGACACAGCCATACTACTGCAATACAATTTTTCGAATTCGAATTCTTTTTTGATGATTGGAATGTGAAAGCAGATAAGATTTGGCATGTCATGGGTTGTGTACGTATGGGTGAGGAAGAAGTAATGCAATTTTGTGTTGGAAGATCATTTATAATAAAAAAAGCATTTCCATCCACCAAACGAAGATGATGATGATGATGATGGCCATCGACCTCAACGCAGCAAAAGCAGATTCCGCTTGCTCTCACTCGGTTGAACACGTAACAAGCGCATGTCTTCTTGCCCAAACTGTAATACAATAAAAACCACCACACCGTGAAAGAAGCAACCTTCTTCATAATAAATGATGGTTTCTTTCGCCTCTCTCGATGAAGATTACGTTAGAACTTTCTTCACGCTTGTGTTCTTCCCGCTGCGTCCGCTTCTTTTCGTATGGCCGCGCATCTCGTTGACCACGAATCGATATATACATGTACGTACCCATAAGCATAACTTCACGGGCGTTTATATAGTTCATTCTGATCTGCACCACCGCAGAAACGTTTGTTACGTGTAGCGTTACCTTCATTCCTTACGAGCAGTAGAAGGAATGGAGCGTATCTTTCGTCGCTGCACAGCGCCGCACATACCAACCACCCGGGCAGTGTCAATAACCTGGCGACATTTTTATATTCTTTCATCGTTTTACCACCTTCTGTGCTAAACGTTGGGGCGCGGACGAGATGGTTGTTTTGCGACTTCGATTCGTGGCTGAAATTTTGGCTCGTGGGAGTCGATAAAACTTTTCGCAAACGATTGTCAAAAGTGACACTTTCTTAAACTTAAAATAAACAAAACAAAAATGCAGAGAAACTTAAAAATGTGCAGTTTTGCTAGGTAACGTAAATTTAATCAAACCTAAGCCAAAATTCAATAAAAATTCCAAAGAATAAATATTATTTTCCAATGATAACATAACAGAGAAATAAGAAACCTTTCGTTAAGTTCTCTTCTCACACCAAAGCTCAAAGATTCGAGGGGTGATGGTGCTAGTGGTAAATATTTAGTTTTTAAAGCTATTAGAAAATCAACTATTCTTTGCGTGTATGCATATCGTTTACATTATACCATTAAAACTAAGATTCATACTCGTAAAGGGCGTTGTTGTTTGTTGCTTTTCTTCGCTTCCCATCTGGCTTTCGAATTGAAGGCCATGAACTCTCTTTTTATCTCCCTTCTTGTCTCGGTCTTTTTCAAACTCTCCGTACCGAGTCCAGCCGTCTATCTCACTGGTTCTCACCGGTAATATGGCTGAATGTTCCACCTAAGGGAAAAGCAGACCACTTTAGCTTCTTTCAAGGGCATTAGTAATAGATGTTTTCAAAAGCACATTTTACTGTTGTATGTGCTTTGGAATCACATTAGTTATAAAAGTAGAAAACCTTCAAAACAGATTTTTTTGATTAAGTAGAATTACTATACTGTTTTTATAGTTAATTTAAAAATTGGTTTCTATATACGTTCCTCATTTAAAATATGAAAACTATTTTATTAGCTTAAGCCTATTTTAACACGTTTTTAAAAGCACAACAATGTCAAGGATGGAGGAGTAAGAATAATTGTAAGCACTTCTACATATGACCGAACAAATGATAAAACCTGGTAAATGGTAAAGTACAACTCCCGACTGTCGATGAAAAATCTCCAAAAACATTTCTTATGATTCGTACTATGAAGGGCAACTTAATTTCGTTATTAGACAGGTTTTTTGTTTGGCAAAAACCTTCATGACTCTGGGCTTTCATATCACTAGGACGCGCGAAACCCAGACCATGGAGAAGAAACAAATAATATAATAATAATCCTTCGCAACTGTGTAACGGACACACCATCGTCGCAGTCTGCAACACACCGACGTTTAAAGTAAGTGGTCACCTTCAGCAGAATGCGGGTGAACGAGGGTCACCACTGCCAGCATTTAATAAAAAAAAAGCAAACCACTTCAGAACCGGCAATCTCAGAAGCAGCAGTGCGACAAGTGTAGACAAGGATACTCAGAGGACAAATGCATATGGGGGGGGGGGCATCTCTGAATCGATTGGAAATCGGATTCGTCCTTCGTCGGGAGACGTCGTATTCCGCCGAGAGTCAAGGGTAAACGTTTGCACGTTTGCCGTACTTGACAATATGCTTCCTCTTCGTAACGCGAACAGGTCTCTCACAACATCAATTGAAATACATTTCAATCTTAAGGAAAAAAGCCCTCAGTATTCGTACATGTAATACAGAAAACGGTAAAACCTTTCTATTTTGTATAAAAACATAACTTAAGGAACCTTGGAAACCTGGAGTTAATGACAGCGAGTTATACAAAAAAAACCCACAAACATAATAAAACTCTTTCATTAAAAACAAAAAGCAAACAATCTAAAAATACTTCTCACACTTGACTCTCCAGCTACTGAAGGACGGAACTTTGTCCGGTATTATGCATGGAGAGCTCTAATCGTTTTTTAATGAAGGTCAAATTTGGCAATGAAAGAAGAAGGAAAAAACGAAATAAAATCGACATTATCATCGTATCGCTAATCAATCACCAAGGCATATAAGATGGATTGTGTGTGATTGTGGGCCAACAACCATGCGCATTCGTTGTGCAATATAAAGAATAGGGCTCGTTTTGTTACAACATATATAGCAGATATAAAAGTAAAATATCAATAGCTTATAAGCTACTTAACAAATGTTGTAATATATCGTGCAGGTAATGAAGAAATAAGTTCACATTTTTTCGTTCATCTTTATTATATAAAAATGCAAAAGCCATAGAATATTAGAAGACAAATTTCATCTGATTCCTTCCTTTCGTCTTTAGCAGTCAAGATAAATTCATCGCTCCAATATGAGGAGAGATCCACAATTCTCAGTGCCACAATACGGCCCCAGACACCGAAGAAGCCCAGCTCAGTCCGCGCAGAACTTGGACCGGCGGCTATGGTTGTGGTGTGTGTGGTTCAAGAACCTCTCGGCCTTGAAAGTGTCGAGCGATCTTCCTCCGAGCAGCAGACTCTGTAGTAGCACACATAAATGTTCCTCACACCGGGCCAGCGCTTCTGACTGTGTGGACGACTCTTCCCGGCCGAACCATACCAAGGCGAACCCAACTCACGAACGAGTCCCACACACTGTTCTTCTGTTCTTTGAAGGCTCCCAACGGCACGGAACCAGAAGGAGCCAGAGAGCCGCGAACTCAATTATCTCGTTGTTACATTCTATCGGGATTTTCTTTTCGCCCCGGCCATCTCCATTTGAAGAAGAAATCTTTCTCTCTTCTTCACCTTGGTCAATATAACGAACCGGGAACCATTACTTCAAACATGGGGCTTATCCTTTGGAACGGTTTTCATCTAACAGATGCAGGTTTTGGTACGGTTGGAGCCAAGCACACGAAGTGTGAAATGAACAAGTTCCAGGGTTTCATGCTTTTATCAATGCGTCTAATATTCCAATGCTGTAGATGAAGTGGAACAGTTCATCAGCATTAGACTTACGCTTTAGTGTATCAGTGCAGACCTCGATAGACAGAGCTACAGAGCTAACCGTGCTGCTGATTGAGATTACAATTGTAGACGAGAACGTAGCGTGTAACCAAACAGTATGCGAATTGCAACCATCATTCGGCTTTCGGGGACACATTCGCTTAAGAACTCGGGAACATGTACCAACCACGTATTCTATGACCAACCAAACGCGCCCCCCAACGAATCGTCCGGGAACGCAGTTCAACGAATTACCTTGAGTGAATGCTGCAGCAACGGCAGCCACAGTCGACGACTTCCCCCATCGACCGCGACAAGGGAAGAAAGGTGAACAAGTATTGCAAGGGAGGGTGGTCTGGTTCTATAGTTAGTTGGCCGGTTGAAGGGCGCGCACACCAGTACGCGCAGCCACATATCGGGGATCACACGCCTCAACAACTCTTCCCCATCGCACTTGTCCAGGTGGGTAAGGGGCACGCGGGACGTACCAATACAAAAGCGAAACCGAAACAAAATCGCTTTTTATTCTATACATTTTTCGCTCGACATTTGCTTCCATCTTTTCGACATATGTACCACTCCGCATGGGGGAAAAATGCAATGGATGATCCTGAGTCTGGAGTCCCACAGGGGAACTGGGCATACGGAGGCTTCTTACTACAACATTGGGACAACGAACTCATCATGGCAGAACGACCTCCACCAACAATCAACGTACCCCATAAGCATTACAATTGGAGAATGGAATATTGAAGAGAAAGACACACAATCATCGATGCGATTCAAACCGGAAAAACCCCGGGCGCAATCACACACCATTTGCCGGGAAAAGCTTATGTGTCACAAGCTGGCAAATTGGTTGAAGTATGCTAAAAGGGATGGGAAAGAAAACTCTCCAACTCTTTCTCACTGATCATTCTTGAAAACCGCGAGAAGAGTAACTTGCTCACAAGCTGTCGCTGTCTGACATGCACGAGCTGGACATCATTCCAACCGGTATGCTCTACAAATAGAACTAACCCAAAAAAAGCTATTACCACACGTGGTGTGTGATCGCCTCCAACTATCGATTAGGGATGCGGAGGGCACACACTACACTACGCCACCGGAACACACACACTTATGTTTATCGTGCACAAGGGACCCCCACCAAGAGATATCCCACTTTCAACTACTTTCTCCTCATCATTCGTTTACGTTCGTTTGCCTACTCTTCCAACCCATCTACTACAGAAAGTGTGTATGGAAATTATCATTACGGTGTGGTGGTTCGAATGTGCGATTTGGGAGGTGAGAAGAGTTTACCCCTACCTTACCGGCGACTAGTTTCCATGGTAGGAAAAAAAAAACAACAGAACAAACATAGCCTATAACAGCAAAATAGTAGAATCTGTGGATCTTTTTAATGTCCCCAGAATCTAGAATTCTGTCCCATAATATATTCGATACGACTGTTGGGAAAATATATAAAAGAAGGAGCAAGGCTTTATCCGGAACTAGGGGTCCAGAGATGACCAGCAGAACATATACAAGCTAATCGAAAAGCGTGAATACAACACAAACTTCAGAGGGCGGTGGATGGAGTGTTTTATGCTTTGTGTGGAAGCACACATAATTTATGCTCTCCCCCCGTTAGTCGGTCGGTCGTTGTCATTGCGCCGTTGGGGTCATTGCTCGTGCAACGGATTGTGGAGGGTACCCAGAATTAGATCAATGAGAAGTGTTGAAACCGGACAGGAACAGAGCGCAAGAATGTGAATATGAAAGATCATGATAAAAGGTTGTATCATTTTGTGCTGGCTGATAATGATGATGTAGTTTTGACTGATATTAATTGCATCTTACAGTACAATACAGTTGTTGGTGCTAAACTGGAGTTAATTGGAGCAAAAATACAGTCACATCTTTGCAAACCACTTTCAAGTAATTTTTAAATCGTTTAAGATTCATAAATTGTGCGTGTTTGTGGAGGTCGATAAACTATTCTATCACCCTCTCTGTGTCTCTCTCTCATTTAGCCATCACTCACACTCTACATCTGCCCCACTAGCAGTCATAAAAAAGCACATGGACGAAGTACCGTCATGGCTTTTCAGGGTCCTTCCGCAACAGAAGTTTAACGTTCTGGTTGAGAAGGTTAGAGAAGGTTGCCGTAGACCCGGAGAGAATAGCTCAAGGTATATCTGAAGGATTCCAACATCATCAGCGATTACTTTCCTCATTCAATTAAAGCACATTTCCTTTAGAGAAGCGAGAAACTAATGTTTTTTTCTGGTGAAAATGTAGATTACAGTCCCAAATCATCCTTTGACGCTTGAAGCAATAAAGGCTTGTATACATTTCAGTGTAATTAATTTTTGTAAACCTTTATACCCTTTTTCTTGTGTAAGACAATACTAATATCTTTTAAAAGTTATAAACAATACTTTGAAATTAATTGGAGGGTAACTAACCTGAGTGTAACACCAGTTTTCCGCCACCGGTGTGTTGACTTCCGGCAGCGGGGGCGAGGGCACCCTACTGTTTGCCATGGTGCTACTGGACGAGTGCAGGTTCGATGTAACTCTAGCAGTTTGACCTGCCGGACAGTCACTAACTACCGGCAATCTGTAAAGGAAGAATAAACGGGGAACGTACTTTAAATAAAACTTCTATAATTGATGGACAGGGAAATAGTGGGACAACTGTCAACCAAATTGAAGCTGAAAGGTAAAATTAATTTGAACGATAAGTGTGTACCTCACAGTGTAATAACTAAGCCAGTTCGTCTCTTCGGAAGTCATCTGACCAGCGACGCAAGGAACACCACCGGAACCGGAATCGAACCCGACATGTGAAACTTCCCTTCACACCCAATGTACTAAAGCGTGGGGAGGGGAGGTAGGTGGTGGTGATTGAGATGATTTCGCAAGGATTATGTTTTTTTTACAAAACCAACCACACTAAACCCAACTTAATATGCTTAAATATTGTTTTGAAGTAAGCTTCACTGTTCCACAACTTGTGCGAGTGGAATTAAACGCAATTTTTCATGCACAAAGAAAACAAACAACCAAATCACGTTTTCCAACTACTGGCGCAGAGAGATTAATTATTCACGTAACGCTGTACTTCGATGACCGGGTGCCGTAGACCGATGCTTCGTTCGATACTTCAATATTTCCTGCACCGTCAGCACATTTTGTTCGAATTCAATCGTGCAGTTTCACACCACTGGACGATTTTATTTCGTCTCTTCCGATGAACCACAATATTCAATTTTAAAACACTTTGCACCGCTGTCGACGGTTGCTAATGACATTTTTTGTTTTGGAAGTAAATGAGCGAAGGACTATTGGAAGAAATGAAAAACATTTATAAAATTAGCACACCATTTTCCTGTACACATGGCAAATAGTTGCTTTGTGAATCATTTTCTTTAACCCGGTTTTTCAACAAAGTAACCACACCATTTGCCGACCAACACAAATACACTCATGCACACGAATCCTGCAAAGCGCACACCACAACCCCAAACAAGGATACACCATCATATGTTATATTCACGGTATGTATTTTTGTGCATTTTTCGAAATTAGTTTCATAAACGTGTTTCACCCTTACTCTCGCACACGCACGCATAATACGCACACTTTCGTGCACAACCGCACACCACTCTGGTTTCTCGATTGCTTCCGATTCATCATCCATGTGGTGTGTGACATTACATGGCACGCACACATATTCACACACGTGTGGCTGGTGGTACTTATGTTGTATGCTATCAATAATAACCACGAAGGTGTACGCACACCTAAACGAACAAAAAGCATTCCGAAATTTGTAGCATTTCTCTACACACACAATTCACACATCTACTAACGGCCATATTCCGCTCATTTATCTCGCTTTCTCTTCCACCAAAGATTGTGTTTGATGGACTATCCCATCAGCCCGTCGTTGTGATTTTTAGTCAATTCAAGCAAACAGCTCATTCATTTGCGTAATCTATCCAAACATGGGTGTGCGCGGTGTGGAATATAATACTCATTACCACTAGTTTCAAAGAAATGAAACAAAGACAGGTAAAGGAAATAAGATGTCCTTGCCCTTTCCGTTGAACCGTATTATGGTCCAAAGCAATGTTTATTGTGTTGTGTTGAAGTAGTGGCAAATTTAGATGTTAATTTTACAAATTATTCCATTTGTCCACTCACTTTCTTGCTTTTCACTCACTTACACACTCTATCTTTCTCAAACTCATCACACAGAGGGTGAGTAAATTTCATTTGCAACAATCTTTTTCCCAGGAAAATATCTTTTCATATCAGTAGAATACAGGAAACACGAGATTAAGTAAAAAGTATCCATCTCGACGGGCTTTTCACAAAAGCATATAATAAAATCCCTATCCGAACGAATGTCACAAACTCTGAACTTCTCTGCACTGAGTTGAGAGCGAGACAGATGCAGCAGAGGAAAGAGAGAAAGTGGAAGAATGTTCGCAAGATTAATTGGACAAAAATTGACTGACAATAATTAAATGCTCGAATAGTAAACAGCGCATGACAACATATGCTCATATCGTAAGTGCATTTAAAACATTTCAAGGTTTAACAAATTTGTTCAGAATTCAGGGAAACTCACACAACACTGTCAGCTATTCTTGGTAACTCACTTTTGTTCGCCTATTCGATGTTCCTCTTCCAATGAGAGAGAAAGCAAAAGATAGAGCGAGAAAGGCTACAACGGCAAAATGAGTGCACTGCTATTCATAGAGTGTGAGTGAGAAAGAGAACGAGTGCGTTGAAGAACGAGAAAGCTCGAATGGTTCAGTTGCACACCAACGTTGCAAAAACTAGGGGAAAACTGTCGATTTGCCATACAAAGCAGGCCAGAAAGGGGAACAACCACCTTCGTTGTGTTGTTGAGTCCTTAAAAAAAGATGGGGAAACCAAATTTCACACCACGGATTTTTAGAACGTACACGCAAATACACAAGTCACACACACACACGCAGTCAAGACACAATCATCCTTCTATAAACACATCACTTGAATGACTTTTCGAGAGGGCGATGTAACACAAAATGGTTTCTAACGATGTCAAATTGCCAACAGGACTAAGAGGAAACGTATTTGACGTTTCCCTCATTGCCATGCGGGATGGGAAACGTTGCTAAACGGGGCTCTTTATCTTTTGTTTGCTCCATTTTGCACGAATCTTATTCACTGGATTATCCAACAAAGCTACACTCCACACTATTCGAATGCACCCGAGCGAGACACATAGCAACTGCTTCTCTCTTTCCACACTTTATGCACGGTAGCATCTTCTTGTCGTGTTGTTCATCTGTGTGTTTCTTTCTAGCCTTTTTTTTTAACTCGAAAGGACGAATTTATGTAAGATTACGTATTACAGATCACTAGTGCACGGCAAATCTGGAATAGACAAAGCACCTTTTGCTGCACACGCACGTCGTCCACGTTCTCGGCAGTAAAGCGAAAAACGTAGAAAGAAGGAATGCGCTGGTGGAATGGCGACGAAACGAACCGCACCGAACCGAACGAGAATGGACACGGACAGACAGGCGGACAAGTCACAGCCACTGACCGTCGTCGAAAGCGATACGCACACGCTCGTTAACACTTTGCGAATGAGAACCCAGCACCAGCGAACGTGCTCGCAGACCTATCCTCTACAGCACCATCTGCTGCCGTAGGAGCGAGCGAGCGAGCCAGTGCGCACGCTTGCTGAGAGAGCAAAGTGGTTCGGACTATACTGTGGGGAGCGTTTGCTTCTTCCACACAAACAGTCAGCGCAACGCACCGTGTTCCGTTCTGTTCTATCACCTTTCTGTGATCGAAATTCCACGTTTTACTACTGCGATTACTACTGGCACTATTATTAATGCCTCGATCTGTTATCATTGCATGAGTACAACCGAAGCATATACTGCCTTCTCGCTCGACCCTCCACGCTGCGCTATCATGGTCGCTGTCGTGTGCACGTTTGTGCGCTCTTGAACTCTCCGAGACTCATCTGTTCCGCAGTGTTGCCATCTCGCGCGGGGACCCATCCCGTTCGAACCGAATGTCGTGGCGCACGTTGAACTGCTGTCAACTGGCATTTGTTTTTTTTCCCCCTAAGATGCCTTATTCCGAAGAGAACAAGCACCGACAAAGACAATTTTCTCGGATAACGTGTTTTTCTGTTGCTTTTACTATCTTACGAAGAATGTTTGCAATTTTGGGCTGCTAAAACCATACGCGCCACGGTCCCTGGCATCGTTCGCAGAAAAAGGGGAACTGCGGAACAGCAGCTGTTGAAAGTTTGTGGCTCTGATTGTTAGGAAAAAAAAGGTTTTTTTGCTTCTAGGCATATGCCATTGCTATAGACAAATACTTCTTTAATCCTCCCATGTTACGAGCTAAATATTACTAATCCTCCCAATATGGTGTAGTGGCAAGAGCCATTGACCTGTCGGTTACGTGCGTGTCCTTATTCCCCAATGAGCGCTATTTTCAAGGTAAAGCCTCATGTGACCTTGGCTTACGACACACGATCCATAAGCCCACTAACTACTATTGGCCGGTATCATGCGACCACTAAATCAAACAATGCTCTCCACATTGCATACTTCCTTCCCCTCCGTACTCGCACACCGCTGCGTTATCTAAATGTGTACATAAATTACATTCTAATAACTTTCCGATACTCTACGCCCCAATGGTGGTTCGCATATTTCGGATGGCCGCTCACTGACAAGCTCCTCGGATCAAAGTGTCACCCGCACTCTTGTGGAACCACTTAAACGGTGCCAGTGACGTATCGTACGCGCATGCATGTGTGCGTGTATGTTCCTGTGTTGGAGCAAATGGTAATGTGTTTGTATACCGCTTCCCCGATTATTGTTCTAAGGTCGTTCGGTAACACAACACGAACTTTATCTGCCAGGGGAACGGCTGCCAAGAACAGCGTAAAGGAAACGGGGAATATATTAGCTGTACGATGATCTCCGAAACGCTCATAACGGCAATGAAATAATTTTCGATGGATGACGATGATGGCCCCGCGTTGATGATGGTCGATGATACTTGGAAAACCGATCGATTGTCAACCAAAACCTTGTAAAGAACAGTAAATAGCGTTCGGGTTTGATTGTTGTTCCATTAAAAAAAAAGAACACTACCTCTGCGGTCCCTTCCACCCAACCGCGGAGGTCAATGTTGTAAATTCTGTTCAATTACCATGCAAACGTGAGACGAGCAGCGCGTTCTTTCGTTTCATCTCGTTTGCACTTTACGATGAGCGAAGCACTCGAAACCGTTCGATCGCATTCGAGTGAGCAGGACAACGTGCTACTCACGTTGGCAGGGTGTAAGCGAGAGCTAGTGCGGAACCTAACGTTTGAAGGACGGAAGTGAACGAGAACACGAGAGCGCACACACCTTGGAAAATGCGATCGCTCTTCCAAGCAAACGCAGCAGCAAAACGCCGTTGAGCGAGAGAGAACCCATCCAACACGCGAGAGTGAGTGAAGCGCGTACAACCGCGAAGAGTGCGAAGAGCAAACGGCAGCTAACAAGTGGATCGAAGGCTGCCCTGCTGGTTGGCATGGCGATGACGTTCGAAGTGTCAGCGAACGGCGAACCTTGGGGATAAGGGCAGCGAACGACCCGTGCGAAACGGCAAGGCACAGACGGGAGGAACCGACACAACGCAACAGAGGCTGACATCATGAACACCTCTTTGCCCTTCCTGCTTTCCTCGTGCACTCCATCCTTATCGAAAAAACGGAGTCTTTCGGCTTGCGGAGGTTTTCATTTTATTGATCAGAAAGACAATATTATAACCAAAATTAGACCACCAACTGATGATCTGAGTCACATTTGTTTTTTTTTGTAATGCCTTCACTTACTCTGGTTAACAACTCCAAGCTGTAAGTTGTTCGTTAAACTTAAACCTCGGTGTATGATCTTTCTTGAAAATACCATTTTTTGCGTGTTTCAAACTTCTTACAAAGCCAAAAGCCGCAGAAATGATGATGAATGCGAAACTCCAACCAATATTGATAAGACACACCTCCGTTCCGTCGCCTAACCACACCACAATATGGTGCGGCAGCTTCCTGCGTCATCGGCCCTCTTTCCGCACTTCTCCCTGTAACGTCTTCAAATAACACCCGAGACGACCTTCAAGGAGCGAATTCGGCTGTTTCGACCAACTGGTACGTGCTCATAATACGAAGCCAGACAAATACATTCTGCTTCTTGCTTGCTTGCTTGCTTGTTAGAGAAGATAAACAGACACAGTCGGACACTGCCTAAAATATGTATTTTTTTTCTCTCCTGTCGGATAGATAGCACATGCATGCGGATCACTCACGGTCATCTCATTCTTTCCGTACCGTTTATCACTACTGCTGGGCTGCTGATGAAACTTGTTATGGATCTGCGACAACAATCATGTCTAATGCACACACATGCTGGAGGTTGGTGTGGCAGGAAGGGTGATTCTTCGCGAGGTCGAGAGGACAACAAACGGATCGAAGGACGCCGTGCTCACCCGAAAACGGAACAGCGACGGTAAGCGTAGACGCGAAATGTGTTCTACGCATTGTGCCATCTTCTGCGTCACTTCATGACAGCTTAGGAGGCGTCGCAGTATTTCCTCCAGTGTGACCAAACAAGAGTGATCATTGCTCGACAGGTGTCTATATTGATTGCTGTTTAATGATACAAACTACAATCAGTTTAAATTTATATCAACCAGACATGTTTTAGCTATACAACAGGTATACAACATGTATTGAAAATCGATGTTTGAAGAATTAAATTAGAAAGAAGTCATTCAGAGGTACACGTTGAAGTAAGGCTGGCTAGATTCGCATGTGCATTATTTTGAGTTTATTCATTGTTTGTTTCTTAAGGATTGGATAGCATTGAATAGAGCATCAATGGGACGAAGACAAAGGACCTGTTTGTCCAAGGTTCTGACCAAAGTAAAAAAGCTCAATTGAGAGGCAGACTATTCGTTATCGTCGACGATCTAGAGGTAGTACAGGAGTTCTGCTGCCTAGGAACGATCGTAACCTCGGACCACGAGTTTTTACACGAAATTCACTATAAATCGCACACTGAGGGTCCTAGACGCCCGGTCCTACAGACAGGAGTCCTGGATTATTACGTTGGATGATTCTAATTTTCCTTGAAACGGATGGGCGATCAAGTCAAAACCAAACAAACAGAAGAACAGTTTATGTCTTCCAACAGTAGAAGTAGAAGTGAAGAGTTAGACTAAAGGTATATAAATTTCTCAGCTAATCCCAAGTACCTACACGTGTGGAAAATGTTTCCAACATCAAGAGAAAAATTGTTTATTTATTTCATGAAAACAACCAATATTACTCCCATAATGGGACACCCTTCAAATACTCTATTTGGTCTATTTTTAACATCTGTTCCCAATGGTACATTAATCATTTATTTTTCATTTTTAAATGTTCGTTTCAGCTACTTCTCCGGCAGGGAGTAATTGTTAAGGCCATGACAATGGCGTGCAGAAAGATGGTTGGAAAAGAAATGGATTACTTCAAAAGGACGTTATAGCTGACAGTTGATACGCCAGGCAATTTGTGTGATTTGCAAGGAATTTCGACCGAAAGAGGGAAGCAAAGTATTAGTCTGTTGTGCTTTGTATGTGTATTAAGAATTGTTCCTAAACGCCAGCCCTCTAAAGTCAACACCGTCGGACAGGGAGTATGAACATAAACTGTTCCGAATTGGCTTTGTTTTGGTGCAGCATTGAATCGCCCTTTCGATTTGTGCATCATCTTCCCTGTTCCACGTTCCCGGCAAGCAGTCTTCACGGGATGTAAGGGTAAAAGAGGTGCAAACATAACCATCGAATGCGTTCCCTCTATTACCGGCTCACGATGAGCTTGCAAAGGGGACAATACAAAGCCTTGTTTTCGCTGATGCATGGATGCGTTTCATCAGTGCGTGGGAAATATCAACTTTCTATTTGAACGTTGAAGAAGAAACATTCTCGTTGACGTTCATCACCCCCTCGAATCGCTCATTGGCAGAGTATGCATGCCCTCATCATAAAACATACCGACCCACACAAACACAAAGAGCCTTCCCCGGGGCAGCGGAAAGGGGTACTCCGTATCAACAACAGCGCACAGGGAGGCTGCTGCTGGCGTTCGGGGCCAAAGTGTAGGTAACCGAATGTAGCAGGGAAGCACAAACGTAAATAGTGGTTTTTGCTGTCGTTAGGGATTGGGCACGTTTGCAGGTCCTTCTCCCACGTTTGTCGCCACATGAAGGGTTTGTTGTATAAAAAGGATAGAATTGGGCTTACGGTCCTATAACATCCCAAAATAACCCTTACTTTAGGAAAGAAAGTTGGCACGGTGCTCTAAAAGACACTTTAGAGCCTCAGGGATCACGGTGAAAAAGGATATTGACAAATATTTTAATGACATTTTTATCTGTATACAAAGCAATATAAAAATAAAATGAAAAAAAAAAGGAATTTAATAGAGAAACAAAACATGCTTGTACATATAAATTTCCTTCTCTCTCTTTTTACTAATGCTACATGTAAAAGCCGCTAATGAAAAAATAATGATAAAAATAGGAGAAGACTCGGAAATTTGAATGCCAAATCAGAGAACAAATTATAAATTAAACAACAATCTTGAAGTATTCTTTTTAAAACAAATAAAATAATCCAATAACAAAGGACTTCCTCATAACTAACATCAAATACCCAAAAGAAGAGAAAAAAAAGTCGTCAAAGGAATAAAGCAAAGATTGTGAACACCTGGCCCTGTGAAACACAATCACACATGTACGGTACAGGTCACAGGTCTAATCGCCATACGGCCCAAATTGCCCACTCAAACCAGAACGGCCGAGATATTGGCAGCATCAAATCCAATGCGGGACACAGCATGAAATGGATTAATGCTCTGTCCATTCGGCCGTATGTGTGCACTGCGGTCTCCTCTACGATGGCAACGAAACAAAAGGGCAAAGGGCACAAGAAGGGACCTTTTTTTTCGCACGGCACACGATATATTAATCCCAGCTGCAAATGCGGACGAAGACGAACGGGCACATTGTTCCCGTCATGTTTTGATGGTGTGGTAACGAGTGTGCTACCGTTCGTTGTTTTTTTGTTGTGGAGTTGCAGTTGCAGTATTCACATCTGGATTAAGAACCTTCGCAGAAAGCGACCGGAGATTTCGTTGCCCTTGTGTTACCAAGCGGTCTAGAGGGATCATCGCTATTTCATTGTCCAATTTGCCTAAACAAGGTACAACTACTGGATGGGTCATTGGGTTTTGTGCTAAAGATGTGCATCAAATTGGTCTAATATAAGGACTATTTGGTTGGGTTTGCTTGAGATATTTTAAAACTAATTTAAGATGAACATTAGAGAAGTTCATAACTAAAACTAAAAAGGTCTTCAAGCTGAAAAACGGTACGATGCCGGAAAGAAATTTACCTGAATGGATGTACGAGCAAAAAGTCCATTGCTTGCACCTCGGCCATCCTATCGCACCAACCCTGCGGAGGGGAAAGCTGATGCACAAACACACTGTTGATGAAATCTGATCCTTGCAACCGTAAATTGTTGACTGTTTTTTGGCAGCCCAACGAATGTGTACACATCAGTTTTTTGTGTTTGTTACTGTTGATTTTTTTCTGCACTCTGCGATGGCCTCACACCGTCATGGTTGGGCCACTGTTTTTCTTTTCCGCCACAAGCTTAGTATGGTTTCACGAATTGTTGCCGCTTTAATGACAATACACAGCAAGACCTGGCGCGGGGACGTCTACACGTGGAAGATAATGCACTATTTTGGGAGTATTTCAAGACACGCCTGACAAAACAACGGTAGAGCACCAAGAAAAGTGTGGCCTTTCCACCGCAATGGTCACGTATGTTAATACACACAGAGGCCGGTACCGGCTTGGAGGTTAGACGGGCACCAGCGACGCACCGAGCACGGTACAAACAAGAAAACTGACACCACACACGGTTCTAACGAGCTATTTGCACGATTTGCGAAAACCCTACGTGCCTCGCTATGGCGTGAACGCGGAAGATCCAAAACACTTGACGCACAGCAATCGTCACCAACCAGTGTACACGAAAACAAAACATCCCTTGTTCGCAAGTGCCACAATTCACGATGATCGTGCCAAAACTACGGTGCAGTGCCGGGGTTTTTTTTCACGAACGATGAGATGCACTGTACGCACGGCAGAAGACACACACGGTGTAGGGATTCCTTACCCCGAGACGGTACGACGCGACTGCGAGGATCGCACCCGACAGGATCGAAGGATCATCGGCACAGAGCAAAACAATACAGCTTGGGCTAAGGACAGTGCATCTTCCGGGCGATCTCGTCTCGAGCGAAAGAAGAGCCAGAGCGGGATGGCGTATGCGCCTGTGTCAAGCATGGGAAGGGACGAAGTGAAATGTAAAAGAAAGATGGTGTCGAACAATGAGGATGACAGATTTTGTTGCATTTTGACAGGCACGGTAGAGAATAGTTGGACAGATGCAGTACGATCATGTGTTTTGCACATATCTGTACTTAGTGTTAACTACTTACAGAAGTATTCAGACACGACACTACTGGACGAGAAGTGTATACGGAGTATAATATTTGATGATATGAGCATGAATTTCGGCAGCATTAAAAATTATGACCGACGAAAGGCACCATAGTCCAACCAGTAGGTAAAGAACGACGAAGATCGTTCGCTACAGATCTAGGTATGCATGATCGGTCTCGGTTTTCAGACCTGATCACCCAAGATGCCACACACGGTGTGCGGGCGATCCGTACGCACATATTCAATACGCTTGAGCTGCTACGGTGGCGGTCACACATGTCGAAGCACCGACATGGGCTCTATACCTCTATTTCTGTTTTTCTCATTCGAAGCAACTGGTTGAAACCGTACGTTACGGTGCCTGGCCACGCTGCGTGTTGTGAACGCACGAGTGTGAGTGCGTGCGTGTGTGTGTGTTTATATTTGAAAAGCAAGAACCTTGCCAGAATGCAGGAAGACCTTCGGGGAGGTATCTCGCCGTGGGATGGAGAACATTAAATGTTTGAATGGACATTTCTAGGGGTTGGCAGTGTTTTGTGTTAATAAATAATAAAGGTAGCGTGGCTAGCCAGCTAAATGCTTTATGTATTGGGTGAAGCATTTCAAATAAAGATACATATAATAGTAAAAAACTAATGGCCCACATGTCAATTCTGCAGATCTGATGGCTCGTAATATATGACGAACATCTCTTGATTCTTGAGAAGTTCGTCCTTTAGAAGATGTAACTCTGTAACCTGAAGGAAGGGTTTGGGCTGTCGTTTTATGACTTCTTACATGTTTTCGCACTTAAGATACTCGGGTTTTGATTGTGGGTGGTTTAAGAGGTCATTGAATTGCTTAAAAAGCTCAGCACTAGAGCCATAGAAAGATGCTTGACCATCTGGGATCTGTAGCAAGATTGTTGGAGCGCGTGTTGTTGGAATAGTTATAAGTTGATGTATTGTTGATTGTTGACATTTACCCCTAACTTCAAGCATCACCCCAAGCGTTATCAAAATATTGGAAAACAAATTATTAGAGTTAATCAAACAGGAGTAATATACTTAACGTTTTGGGAATAAAATTAGCATCATGAATATGTTTGAGCCACCTATCTATGAAACTTCTCGGATTGTATGAGCAGAAGAAGTTTTGACAGATGTTTCACCAACGCTACTGAGCTACGAAGATCAGCATCGCGATCGAGCTCTTCTTTACCCTTTCCATCTTATTCATCAATATGCTATCTCTATCCTTGTATCGCGGGAGGTCCAGAATGATGACAGTTTGTTACGCTTTTTTTTCCTGGGCCACCTTCATAATGGACCATGTGTGCTCGTGCATTCTGTCGAAATGTTTCGGGATGGCTTTCAACGACGAACAGCATGAGCACCACAGTAACAGCTTGTGGTGAGAGAGTCCCAACATGAGCCAGTCCAACCTTGAACAGTTTCAGAAAGCGAACCCAAGAAATCTGACTTGGCTCCGGACGGCAATGTGTATAATTGTCAGGCGATGGCCAACGCGTACCTTTCCGGGACCTCCTCGTGGTGGGTTCCCGCACACTAAAAACCCATTAGCGAAACGATCGACCGGTTGGCTCTTGCTGATTTTGTTGAGGCCAACATACAGGGATCATAAAAGGATGAGCAGCACACACACACACATACTGGGCGAGAAGAGAGGACGTTCAAATAAGCAAACCACAAAATTATACCGTGTGTACCGATCGGTAGGAGCACAAGCCCTGCAGGGTTCTGAGCAGTGATCAAACACTGTGCCAGAACTGCATCACCTTCTAGATTCTCCAATGGTAGGGACCCTGCTAGATCGCCGGCACTGGTACCGGCTAGACAGACGAATGGCCGGAGAAAACGAACGAAAGAAAACGGTAGTAAAACTTGGATCATCCGACAGCAATACCTGGAACGGACGTAAAGAACGTTTGACCGTGGAGATGGAGCAGAAGCATTTTACGATCCAATCAAACATATACCTTGCATTTCATCCAGAACGAAGCACATTATGCTGTCTGGTCTGGAAGCGTCTGGCGCACAAGGCACTATAGGGTGTTGCAAACATAGCCCCGAGGCAGTAAAGTATTGGAAAAGGGGGCTCTTTTGCTGGAGAGCGAAAAGATGCACGGATGAGCCGAGGGAAGTTGCAATGATATAGAAATATTAGTGGAGCTCCAATTCCTCCAAAACGATTCAAACGAAGGAAATGATGAGTTATTAAAATTAAACATAATTGAAGAAGTTTCGTACCGAAAACGGTTATTAGCTCGCTTTTTAAATTAAAATTAATTGGGCATTTTAGCGCCATCTTTTGGTGGTTAGCGGAACCAGCCGGAACCGAGATCGCCATTCCGATCGCCATGTTATAAGAATGCGGTTTTTTTTTTATTTTAAAATGTCCATCAAGGTTTTACTCACTACTTTTTACTAATATGCACCACTAGTTGCTGAAGAATGTTGTAGCAAACTATCCATTTTCTTACCTAGAAAGA